>JAKUCV010003350.1:0-90795 GCA_028386065.3 Turnera subulata | reverse complement strand
CACTATCAGAGATGGAATTCTTAAAGCAACGTCAGGAGCTTTGGTGATGTTAAAAGGAGTGAGGAAGAACAATCTGTATTACTACCAAGGTAGTACAGTGATTGGGGCAGTAGCAGCAGCAACTTCTGGAAGCAAGAAGGATGCAGAGGCAACAAAGCTGTGGTATATGCGTTTGGGACATGCTGGTGAAAAATCCTTGCAGATTCTTGCAAAGCAGGGATTGTTGAAAGGTACAAAGACTTGCAAATTGGAGTTTTGTGAGCATTGTGTTTTGGGAAAGCAACGAAGAGTGAAGTTTGTCACTGCTATCCATAATACCAAGGGGATTTTGGAAAATGTGCATTCAGATGTGTGGGGACCTTCCAAGACTCCATCTCTTGGAGGTAGGCACTATTTTGTCACCTTTGTTGATGATTTTTCCAGAAGAGTGTGGGTGTTTATGATGAAGAAGAAGGATGAGGTGCTTGGAATTTTCCTTAAGTGGAAAGCTCAAGTTGAAAACCAGATAGGGAGAAAGATTAAAGTTCTCCGAACAGACAATGGTGGAGAATATACGAGTGATCCTTTCCTAAAGGTATGCCAAGATTGTGGCATTGTTCGGCACTTCACAGTTAGGAAAACACCACAGCAAAATGGGGTGTCAGAGCGTATGAACAAGACATTGGTGGAGAAAGTTCGTTGTATGCTGTCTAATACTGGGCTAGGCAGAAATTTTTGGGCTGAGGTTGTGACATATGCTCAACATCTTGTTAATCGGTTGCCATCATCTGCTTTAGATGGCAAGACCCTTTTGGAAGTTTGGTTTGGGAAACCTGCTATGGATTATGATTCTTTGCATGTGTTTGGTTCTATCGCATACTATCATGTGAATGAATCAAAGTTGGATCCACGGGCAAAGAAGGCTCTGTTTATGGGTCTAAATGTTGGAGTAAAGGGATACCATCTTTGGTGTCTAGAAGCAAAGAAGACAGTTATCAGCAGAGATGTTACCTTTGATGAATCTGCCATGTTGACTAAGGTGAATCAAGAAGCTGATCATACTTCACAGCAGGTGGAGTATGTTCCAAAGCAGGTGGAGCTTGAGCAGACCATGGTGATCCCAGCTAGAAACACAAATAGTGACTCTCAATTAATAGAAGAAGAGTCTAATGAAGAAGAGGTTCCAACCCAAGAACCTTCACAACAGACGGAGTCAATTGCCGTTCGAAGAACAAGACAAGAAAGTCGAAATCAGAATGTCTTATTGAAATGGTGGCCTATGCACTTCCAGTCATTGATGATGTTCCTTCCACTTTTTCAGAAGCCATTCGAAGTTCTGAAAGTGGTAGATGGAAAGATGCTATGGAGGAGGAGATGAAATCTCTTCAGAAGAACAAGACATGGAAGTTGACACAACTACCGAAGGGAAAGAAGGCAATTGGATGCAAATGGGTATTTGCAAAGAAAGAAGGATTTTCTGACAAGAATGATATTCGCTACAAGGCAAGATTGGTGGCTAAAAGCTACGCTCAGAAGGAAGGAATTGACTATAATGAAGTATTTTCTCCAGTTGTGAAGCATTCCTCCATTAGAATTCTGTTGGTCTTGGTAGCACAGTTGAATTTGGAGCTAGCTCAACTTGATGTGAAGACCGCGTTCTTACACGGTGACTTGAAAGAGGAAATCCATATGACTCAGCCAGATGGATACAAAGCTGCTGGTAAAGAGAATTGGGTGTGCAAACTAGACAAGTCGTTGTACGGATTGAAGCAATCTCCAAGGCAGTGGTACAAGCGATTTGATAAGTTTATGTTGGGTCAGAAGTACACAAGGAGTAAATATGACCATTGTGTGTATTTGAGCAGACTTCAAGATGGGTCCTACATCTACCTACTCTTATATGTTGATGACATGCTGATAGCTGCAAAGAGCCAAGTTGAAATTGACAAGCTAAAGGCTCAGTTGAGTAAAGAGTTTGAGATGAAGGATTTGAGAGAAGCCAAAAAGATTCTCGGGATGGAGATAAGCAGGGACAGAGAGAGAGGCAAGCTTTGGCTGACACAGAAGCAGTATTTAAAGAAAGTACTACAACGTTTTGGTATGAATGAGGAATCAAAATCTGTAGGGACTCCACTTGCCCCTCATTTGAAACTTAGCAGCCAGTTATCTCCACAGACAGAAGAGGAACAAAAGTACATGGCGAAGATCCCATATGCCAATGCGGTTGGAAGCTTGATGTATGCGATGGTGTGTACAAGACCAGATATTTCACAAGCTGTTAGTGTTGTGAGCAGATACATGCATGATCGTGGCAGAGGTCATTGGCAAGCTGTGAAATGGATTCTTCGGTTTCTTTAGTAGATGTTGGTTTAATGTTTGAGCAGGATGAATCACTTGGTCAAGGAGTGCTCGGATACTGTGATTCAGACTATGCAGGAGATTTGGATAAACGGCGATCGACAACGGGCTATTTGTTCACATTAGCAAAAGCCCCGGTTAGTTGGAAGTCCACTTTACAATCAACGGTGGCTTTGTCTACTACAGAGGCAGAGTATATGGCTATTACAGAAGCTGTAAAGGAGGCAATTTGGCTTCATGGGTTGCTAAAAGACTTGGGAGTTGGTCAGAAACAACTTGTAGTATATTCTGACAGTCAGAGTGCTATTCATTTGGCAAAGAATCAAGTCTTTCATGCACGGACAAAGCATATCGATGTTCGCTATCATTTTGTGAGGGAGATTCTCGAAGAAGAAGAGATACTTCTCCAAAAAGTTTTGACTTCAGAGAATCCTGCAGATATGCTGACCAAGGTGGTGACTAGGGCCAAGTTTAAACATTGTTTAGACTTGGTCAATATCCTGCGCTTTTGAGATGGTGCCAGTTGGCACAAGTTGGAAGCACTATGAAGGTTGTTCTTTGTTTGGTTGAGAAGATTAGTACTTGGTGGGATTTGAATAGCAACAAGGTGGAGATTTGTTGGAATAGTGTTGCTTATTCCATCCCACATCGTGGAGAAAGTGCTTGGGGGGGTTTTGTTTTGCTATAAATAGAACTCCCCCTTGCCTTAGTAAGTCATCCTAAAAAATTAGAGTATAATTGTTTCCATACAATTGTACTAAATACTTCTCTTCTCTTAGTAAAAATTGAGCAAGCCTATTCTATAAAGGTGCTCCGGAGACGTAGGCAAAATTTTGGCCGAACTCCGTTATCAAGTTTTGAGTTCTCTTTTTAATATTCCGCCTTTATTTAGTATTCAATATTTGGCTGGCTAAGCCGCTTTTGTCTCTTTTGTTGGCCGGCTAAGCCGCCTTTGTCTCTTTTGTTGGCCGGCTAAGCCGCCTTTGTTCGGGTTTAAGTTGTGAATTAATACACTGTGCAAGTAAGTCATGTCTAGGAGATTGGGTTTTAAGTGAACCTCTGTTCCTCCAATCTTTCCTGGGAATTTATCTTAGAATGATAATTCTGTCTAAGGAGATTGGCTAGTCCATCTTTCCTGGGAATTATCGAATCAGTTCAATTCACTAGTTGTTTAGTGGAGAAATTACCCGAGTTTTCCCCAACAAATATTTGTTCTGATATCAAACAAAGTATGTGTTAATTATTATTATTAACAAGATAAAAGTCCAAATACGTTGTTAGACTTGATAAATACAAGCTTACACTTACGTTTGATATTATCAGTTCAAAAACGTAAGTGCTAGATTCTCATCCTTTAGTAGTTTAGTTGGACTTCCAGGAATACAAGCTTACACTAAGTAGTTTCTGAACTGAGAAATATAAGCTTATAATATTGTAGAACTTTTCCACCAATGATGAGTACATAAATTGACATAAATTGACAAGACACGCACGCGGCATCTAAATACGTTGTTTAATTCCAACATTAACTGTTAAAGTTTGCTTCCAAATAGTTTTATAGTATAAGCAACAGGAATAAATCCAGCCAACCAAATACTAATGTATTGAAAGTTTTTAAGATCGATCAATCTTCCAAACATCTCATTAAGCATCGCCGCTAATTATAGAAAGATACCCAAGTGCGTCGGAAAACATGATGACATCTCAGTAAATGGAGGAGCCTAACCTAAGTAAACATGATTAGGCAATTAATTAAACACCTACCTCCCTAACCTAAATCCATATGTAGATTTGGGAGAAATTTTAGCATGAATAAGATGATAACAAGTGGCAAGGTTTCTACTGGGAGGCACTGAGTTATGAATTGATTGATTTGATGTATCAAATATCCATTAAAAGTTCTGCTGAACGAAATTTCATTGAGCCATTTGTGTATGTACCGCATTATAAGTATCTATCGATTTAGGAGGAGATACATATATTTTGCTTTTGGTATATATGTGAATTTCATGTAACATGATTACAGTTTGGCATGAAATTTGATTGATTTAAGTAACCAACTACCCAAAAAGAAGAAAATTTATATAAAGCATATATATGCGGTTGAGTGATTGAAAGGATGTGACTAAGAATCCAACTAATAATCCATATAGTCAAAGTAAACCAAAAATGCATACAAGAAAAGGAAGGTAAAAAAGGCAGGTTTCTATCCTATGGAGACAAAATAAGAAAGGGGAAAAGGGAAAGTCGTGTGGCCTCGGATTCAGTACATTAATCATGGCAAACTGCCCTTGAAGTTGTAGCAATATCATAAAGAAGTGTTTGACAAAGAAAAGGGACAGCTCTTTTAAGTAGTTGAGGGATCATAAATGGTTGCTCTGTGTTTCATATGAGTGGAGCTAAGGGATCTCCTATTTTGCCTCCAACGGACGAAATTAAGGAGATCTTTAATTTTTTTGGGTTTCAAAACATGTTAATGGGGTAGGTAGGTGAGTAGCAATAAAAGCAATAAGACCCATCTACTATTAGTACTAGTAGAGTATATTTCTTTTCCAGTAATGCTTTAAGAGGTAGATGCTTCTTTCTTGATCCTTTTTCTTTTTTTTTCTGAACTTAGCTGTCAATCCTTCTCAATCTGCTCTTATTCATGGACCCCCTTGTGGCCTCATTGATTGGAGTATGTATAGCTATAAACATTCAGTATATTAGCATTTTCTTCTTTCGATTTCTTTGCTTTGTGTTAGTAATCTTTTTTATTTTGAGCGAATTTCGTGTTAGTAAGATTAGTCTCCAACTATCAACTCCATTTGTTAGTTATGATTAGATAGAATTTGATGAGTTTTAAAAAGAAAAGAAAGATAGAAATTGACATGACATTGAATTTTTTCTTTTGGAGAATTGAGATGATTGAAAAGTCATAATAGTTAGTAAATCGATAGTGGTACGGTATGAGATATTTTCTTCTTCTTTAATTTCTTTTGTTCAGTGTTGGTATATGACATATGTATTCAGGCACAACAGATCGAAAAGTGCGTATTTTTTTCTTAAATCAATTGACGATCGAGAACTTGAATTTGTCTTATATCAGTTAGCATGACAAAAACTTGTCAGTTAATTTATCATGATAGGTAGCAATATGAACCATTATTATTATTAATTTTTTTTTTTAACCAAAGCAATATGAACCATTAGTGTTGGCTCAATTAACATCCCTCCTAGCTAGCATATTTTGAAAACTCAACAAATTGATGATTTTAACTATCAGAGAGAGGAATTAATATATTTGTCAATTAGAATTGGACCTTACTAAACTCCAAATGTGGTAGTTCCGTCCTTGTACTTTCTCTTCTTTTTTTCGGGTAATATTTGGTCCCGGACAAATTAGTTAGTACAGAGGGTTTTGGACCCAAAAAAATAGCACGCTTGTCAATTAATTAGGAGGGTGATTGATCGATCAATAAGACCACCTTAACTCAATCCGAACAAGGTGAGCAATCCAAATCAGTCTGCCATCAATTCTCTGAATAATCCAATCCAACCTATACTAATCCTTGCCGTCGAACTAGATCATGGCGTTGTTAGGTTGGCATTAAGGAAGGACACTAGTTGTCTGTGCTTAAAATTTAATTTTTGGACATGACAGTGTCCTCTTTAATTTCCTTGCTCTTTTTCATCCTTAACATGAACATAATACAACTGCAGGCTTCGTTTTCTAATGTGAGCTAGTTAATTAGTACCCTTATGTACAGAATCAAGCTGCCGAAAGTACAACAATTATTTTTTGAATAACCAGATTGGTTATTTCATTTCATTTTATTTTGTAAATTATTTAAATTAAGATGTATCTTATTATATTTTGATAATTCCTCTTATTTTAATTTTTTACTAATTAAGTTTATCAAAACTTTAGTCCAAAATAGAATGCTGTTGCTAGTAAGGTGGAATGTCTGCATTCAAAGAGAAAATCGCGTGATCAGTGGAGGAGAACAATTGACACATTTTCGAAAAGAATTTATCCTTATTTTTTTTTCTTTTATGATGCTCAAAAACAAATCATGTAAAAAACAAAGTAAAATAATAGAAGGAAATAAACATATAGTTGATGAATGATGAATCGTTATGTGATTTGATTTTTTTTTAAAAATTAAATCTCATCTCTTACTACATTAACCAACAATTATTTACCCCATATATCTATACATTGTTAAAAAGCCAAAGAAAAAAAAAAGACAAAACAATCTAAACAAAAATGTTGCTGGCCGTTCTCATCTGCAACTCTGTGGGTAACATTCTCGTCGAACGGTATTGCTTTAGATACGTTAATTTCCACCTTCTGATTCCAATCATTGAGTATATCAATTCTTGTTCATGTTTTTTTTTTTGTCACCAATTTCTCCAACCTGGGAATGTTTGTGAATTATATATTAATCGTTACTTTGCAAAATTCGACAATTTTTTTTTCTTTTTGATCTTCAAAGCAAATTATTTTCAATACTACATCATAGGATTACATAAGTCTGATATAAGTAAGTGATTCCTGGGATCTCTTTTTACTGATTTCCTGATTCAGTTTTATGGATCTAGTTGTTATAAAGTGGGTGACACTGCAGATTTAATGGAGTGCCCGCAGAGGAGAGAATGCATTGGCGATCGTTTTTAGTTAAACTGGGAGCTGACAATCTCAAGGGTGCAAGAAATGAAGAATACTTTGTTGCTTCACACAAGTGAGTAAAACTTTCTGCCATTCATTTCTTATATATTCTCGTGGAAATTAATTTAGTATGATAAAGATCCCCTTTTTTCTATTGGAACAGGTCAGTTTATGTTGTTTATACCGTGCTTGGGGATATCCATCTCTTTGTTGCTGGCAAGGATGGCTACGATGAACTAGCTTGTAAGTAAATGCGTGTATACAATACAAGCGCATGCACTTGTACAGTTATGTGGCTATTTTGATGGTGTTGTTTCATTTGAAGTGGTTGAAGTTGTCACGGTCATAACAACATCAATTAAGGATTCATGCAAGAAGACTCCAACTGAGAGGTTGTTTCTTGACAAGTATGGTAGGATTTGTTTGTGCCTGGACGAAATTGTTTACAAGGTGATGATTTTTCTCTCTTTGCTCTTCTGATGAATAGGATATATGGAATGCTGAATTTGGAAGGGTTAATTTCTGATTATGGTTTTTTTTTTTGTTCCTTTTCTGATGTGAAAGGGCATCCTGGAGAACACAGCCAAAGATAGAATCAAGAGGCTGATAAGGTTGAAGCCTCCAAATGAAATCTGAGCCCAGACTGGAGAGAAATATGGTTTATGGCAGATATAGTTTAAGTTTGGGGTGTTATTTATCACTCAAACGTAGAGGGCCATCCTACAGATTGTTAGTCTTAAGGCATCTGGATAGGTTCAATTTTTCAACAATTGTATTGGTTATGTTGACCAATGTGCACCTACAGATTCTGGTACAAAGAAAAGATGAACCAAGGAATGCATAGTAGGAAGGGAAGGTTCTTGTATCACAAAATAAATGCGTAGACCATTCTACAGATTGTCAGACTTAGCCAAGCGACTCATCCTCTAAAATGATTAGAATTCAATAAAAGATTCTTGCTTATCTCTTCCAAGAACAATCTGTGATGAATCAAAAATATGTTTGAGTTGTTATGATGTCTGCCACGCCTACAGTAAGAATTCGTTGAGAATTAATTCCTCTTGCATGGAAAGATTAGGGAGTAATAATACACATCTTTACTGATCCAATGTACTTTCTAAGTCAACTGATAACTACGATAGACAAATTTTGAAGAGCACAGGAATCAAAATATTACTTACTGAAGTACAAATTATCAGTGATTGAAGCAGAAATTCAGAGTTCCAGTTGTAGAGATTTTTTTTCTAGATGCATGCAAAAGCAAATAGCTACACTAGGCTAAAGCGAAAAGTTGCATTTAAAATTTGGCTTACAGAAGTGGTTGGCTTTCACCCGTCAAAACCTAGAAAATTTGGGTACCTGCTGTCACCACATCACAGAATAGTTTAGACTATGTTGATTTTGAACATTCAGTGACTCTCTCGTTCAAGGAATGTGAAAACATTTTAACGCTTGTTGCTTGATTTGGAATACATGATAAAGAGAAGGTTTCACCTCCCTTTTGGCGATACAAATTACAACTTTTCCTTCTTTCTGCTAAACAGTCTGAAACCTCACTATCTGGTAGACTTCAATGCTTCAGGAAAAAACTGACAAAAGAGAGACAATTTTGGCAGCCTCAATTAGGGTTTTCAGGTTTCATTACAGTGGCTGCATGCCCAAGTCCACCCCAGAAAGCCTCACATTAGGGTCTGAAATAGGAAGGGAAAGCAATAGGTCAAAAGCCACCCGCCCTTACAACTTCAAACATACAAGGATGTACCAAAATAGAATTATATAGAAATTTTCCACGGTAATTTTGAAAAGAGAATCATTCAATAGAATAGCATCAGCAGCAGTTTTCGACTGCTATAGCAGTTCAAAGCAAAATCACATAGATGAGCAAAGGAAAAACAACGGAGTCAACTATGAACAAATGGCAGAGTGGCCTTGCGGAAAACAAGTATGCAGAAGGCACTAGGTTAAGGTTTTGAAGCTTCAGATTCTGGTCATATCCGATCGGCAATGTAGTTAGCTAGCATGCTTACAGGTGTAGCAGAATCAGCCGCCACCGGGCCCCTGCACCTAATCTTGATACGTGCAAGATAATCAGCAGCAATCCATGCAAAGCTTAACTTCACCGAACTAGGGGGGGCATCCGGACTTTGCAACTCTAACGATTTCTCGGCCCACTTGGGGTGGTAGGTCACTTGATACCATGCGGATGCCTTCTTCTCATACAGCACGTTCTTCTCCTCATCAGTAAGCTGCCCAACATCCACGCCCATCTTCTCAAAAACTAGCCTAAATTCTTTCTTAAGTGCACTGTATGAATGCTTGAGCTTCTCTTTCAGTTCCCCTTGCTTCCTGCTGGTATATTTTGGCATGGACCAAATGTGTCCAGTCACTATCTCTTCTTCCCTCTTCACTTTGTATTGTCCTAGAAGAGCATTGAGTTGCCCATCATAAGAGCACTTCTGATTCCATGCATCGGTTACATAATCATCAGATCCCAAAACTTCAAGATCCCCATCATAAGGGACATCACCAGAGACAAAATTAGGCTGAGAAGACATGGCAGCATCTTCATCATAAGCATCTCTAACTTGGCGATAAAGTCTTCCTAAAATTTTGTCTGACTTGTAGGACTGGTGCTCCTCTTTTCCCATAAAATCAGGATACAGTTTTGGTTTCAAATGTGAAGGCATGGTCACAAACTTGCCCGTCTTCGGAAAATCAACAGCAGTGGCTGCTAACTCTGCCAACGTAAGGCAGTTCTCATCCAAAGCGCCATAGCCACTCTTGTCTGCGTGAACCACATGTGCGTTGCAGATGGCCCCCAAGCTCTCGTTCACCATGTTTCTTACAAAGAACTCTATAATGTCCTGCATTTTACTCAAAATAAAAAGCAAGTGAATTTTTTCCACAATTGAAATTGTAACTAGCCCTGATCAAAATTTTCAGTGGGAAGATGCAAGTGTCGTTCATTCGGCAATCTGTCTCACCTCAAACTATCCGGTTCTACAAATCATGCTGTTCCCTCATTACCTAAGTTTCGCTAAGTGGGACCATTCATGGAGCACTTTATTCCAAACAGGAACAGTATTAACCTTTAGTGTTTTTTCATGGATTCGCTGTTCCTATAGATTATGCTTTCCACTGGTGTGTGCTAATGGCAAAATTACAGATGAAACTAGTACCTAAGGTGCAGCAGTGAAGTGGTAGCTCATAAATTGAATTATCATCACACCCAAAGACTAAAATCATGATAAAGAATCACAAAGCATTTATGATTCCCAGTTCAAGCAGAGTAAAGCATAATTCCAAACAATGATATCTGGTGTAGCACTACAGTCCAACACCAGTTCAGTCTTTACTGGGGAAAGAAGAAAAAGTCTGTTCCTTGAGGATATACAAGCAATTTAATAGCTCAAAATCAATTTAAAACAATTCAACAAACTTGAGATACAACATTGAGATAGATACCTCATGAGTGACTGGCCGACTCTGCTGTTTGGCTTCTGCAGCATCATATTGCATGGGAGTCCAGCTCCTCTTGCTTGGAGGAATAAGGACTTCATCCCATGTAACAAAGTACAGGTCCCCATCAAGGTCACTTCCAGAAGCTTCGTGAGCATGTGGCCTGTCACCTTTCTGAGGGAAAACTAGACAATCATGCAAATGACGAAGTTCGGGAGCATCAACCGCTTCCAGAATCCGCACATCTCCAGGATGAAGACAAGGATTCTTGGCTATGACCACAGTCCCTCTGATTACTTGCAAATTTTTTCTGGTCTCAAAGTTTGAACCATGCTTTGAAAAACAGTTTTCCAAAGATGAACTTGACACTTGAATAAAGCACTGTCCCTGTTCAAGTACACCAAGCTCATCTAAGCAGCCCATCAACCATCTGCCTGAGTCAACAAAGATTCGAGACTTTTCCCTGAGGCCCCACAGTTGCGCAGCTCGTACACAAGTTAGCATGCCTCTTAAATGTGGTTCAGTTTGGGGCGTGAAACCTGCACTCAACATAATAGCAGCGGTATTTCCTTGCTCGGCACAAGATGAAGTCAGGACATCAAATGCAACATCTTTGTCCACAAGCATTTGATTGAGTTTGGAGAGCATGGTTTGCTGCATTTTCCAAAAAATTTCATCTCCAACACCCAAGGCTGAAAGCAATACAATTATCTGCCTGTTTAAGAAGCCAGGCTGGAACCTAGTCCAAGAGCAGATTTCCAAGGTAGTGTGATTCGAAGAGAATTTGTTCATGCTGGGCCTTAACGACAAGCGGATTCCATCACCTTGGGATGGCCAACAAGCCACAACTCCTTTACAACCAGCATACCTAATCTGGTAAGCACAAGGTGGATCCATATGCAAGTTTAGTCTCTCAGCAACTTCCTTGGCCAGATCAGGAGTTATCTTGCCAATACCATCAGAGAAGACATAGTTATTCCTTTCAATATCAGGAAGATCAGCGTTAACCTGATCTGTTGGAACTTCAACTGTTGCATAAGTGGAGGAGAAACATTGACCCATCCTTGCAGCACACTTCGCAACATTCTTGATACGGAACTTTCCCATCCAATTTCTAATACTAGCCACAGATATCTTCCCATCTTCCGCAAAAAACCAAGCAGAACGATCTCTTAATTGATTGGAAGAGAAGGCGAGAAAGGAGTATTCCCTACCACATAAAGAGAATCCTTTGGTCAGGATGCTCTTCACCCTTTGGAAGATGCTTGTTTTCTGAGGGAATGAATTAGAAGTGATTTCTCTCACAATAGGAGCAACATAATATGTTAGAGCCACTGAATTTATTGTTTGCATGCCCTCATCCATGAAAGTAACTCTCAAGAACCTGTCTTCAACATTTTTATATTTCCTTAAAACCCTATTTGAGAGTTCAACTTCAGGAGGAAGGCAATAAGCTTTAGTGGGTGTGATAACCAACCGCCTAATTTCTATAATATCAACCAACTTCTTAGGGCACTTAAAAAGCTTGGGATTCCTCAGTACCCATTCCTGTACCACTTCCAACCTCTTACAGGCATCAAAGACAGGGCGTCTGTAAGAGCATATATGCTTGAGTGCTGCCACATTGACCTCCGTGGATTGGCTTCTCAGTAAATCAAAAAAGCTGCTGCATAACCGGTGCTGATTGAATATGCCTTTATGTATGACAGCATTGACCAAAAACATTACCTCAAAAGCAATCCCAACATTGTGATGAACATAAAAGAAAGGATCTGCCATTGGCGTCCCAAAGTCTGGTTCATCTACAATTCTCAGTGGTCTTCCAAGGGATTCGTGCTGCACCCTTTGTTCTCTAAGATAATTCAAAGCCTTCCTCAACTTTGCACCATGGCGAGGTGGGATTGAAAATCTATAAGAATTGCATCGACCAATGGCCCCACTAGGTGTAAAATCAGTTGTTCGGATCCAAGGATCATCATCGTCCAACAAATCAAATGGGACTGATACTTCAATATCATCATCAGCAGTTCTATACCAGACCCGAGGCGAAGAAGATAGCTGCAACAGGACAACTAAGCATGACATTTCATTGTACTGCTTTATATCATTAATGTCTCTCACCAGGAACTCCACTTTAAAATCACATTTTATTACAGCATGCTCATCTGTGTTTTTGAAGGAAAACGCAGTGTCCCTTGTAAAGCAAAATCTGCACATCCCGTCAAAAGGATCCACTAGAAAATCAGCGCCCTTAGAAGGTCCTCTCCAACCAACAAAAAACTCATCGCGGCTGATCAAGGTTCCAATTTCAATGAGCACGTCTGATAACTTGAAGGGATGCGTGGTCCTTCGCCTGGACCTCAGGCGGAGTGGATTTTCAGGTCCCTTGCTAACCTTCAATAGTTTATCCTCAAAGAAAAGCTCACAGCGGCCTGCAGCATCATAAGCCAGATCAACTGAGTCAGGGATGGCAAAATGAACAAATGCATGGGGCTCCACTCTCTTATAGTCATCTGTTGTATGAAAGTCTGCAGCATTTGTGATCTCAAAATTAGGATAGGAATCTGGAGGGGTCCAGGATGTCTTCAATCTACACCGCCAGACTTGGCCAATGTTTTTTTCCAGGAAATTCATAAGTTCTTTTGCTTTGACACGATTGCTGAATCCACCAAGACTAACTTGAGTTACCACTGTGTCTTTTACACTTTCTCTTACCTCCATTCAACTGCCAAATGCTGACCAGTTAGGATCAGACTCTATTTCAGAGAACTTTCTTCTTATAGCACCTGTTCATGTGATAAGCAGATAAGAAATTCAAATTGATAAGCTCAGAAATAAGAACAGTAATTGAAACTTAAAAATGGCGGATTATAATCTGGGATCCAATGAAATGAGGAGCTTTGAACAAAAATCCAACTTCGTTTTGTTCAAAGCACGTGATATACTGTAATTCTACTTTTCCAACTTCTTTGCTTGCGGTCTTGCTGCAAACAAGAAAATGCTCGACAGGAAAGAGGAAAAGTAAAAGAATCACACTTTTTGAGAAGAGAAGTTTGATGATTTTATCAACAAAAACTCCGACTAAATTTCTTTTCTTCTCCCTCAAAATGGTTGCAGCTGATAAAGCAGCACGTGAACAGTGTAAGAGTTTCACATTGACCATTTGATAACACTAAACAAAACACCTGAGGGACAGGATGACAATAGATTACATCAGATAGCCCATAATTTCCGTTTCTTTCACCTTACTAACCTTTCTTAGCAAGAAAAAGAGAGAATTAAAGGAATGTCAGTGGATCACGTAGAACTTTCAGACCTAAAATCAGAGAAATAAAAGAGAGAGTAGCTGCTGAAAAACTCCAAGCTTTTCCTCTTACCTAACCCCCAACAGGCAAAAGGAGCTAAAAGAGCCAAGCACAAAGACACAAGCAATTTAAGCTGCCAGGAGAATGTGCCAACTCACACATACCCATTAATCACTCACAACCCAGAACGCATAATTTTCTTGAATCATTGTTCCACACATTTTTTAGTTTTTGTCACTAAATTGTCGTACATGTGGTGTCTTACATTAACCTAGATAATGCACAGGTAGAAATTTTCACTGGGTGCATAAGAAGTGAAACTTAAGGAGCGGGCATGAAATCTCAAACAATCCAATAACTTAACACAAAATTTCAAAGATAAAAAAGGCAGCAGCCAAGAGGTGTGTGTTCTACAAACTAAATCCACAAACAGAAATCAGAAAGCAACCGAAAAATGCAAAAACCCAAATTCTGTTTTCTTTTTTCCCAGTCACCAAACAGCATCTCAAACAAACCCTACGCAGATCGATCCATTACAATGCCGATCAAAGAAAAACCCACAACCGCCCAACACAAACAAAGATACAAAAACTTGATCAATGCATCACCTGACCAAATACAATCAGAAAGAGAGAAAAAAGAACCAACCTTTTTCTACTCCTCCTCGATAAAGATTCTCTCTTTCTGGGTTCTCTGGGGAGCGAGCTAGCGAGGGAAGGGAAAGGACACGAGGGGAGTGTGCAGTGGAGAGACTTGAAAGCATGAGTCCAAATGGCAAATGTGGGGGTGTGCTATTTATGTGATTGCTTTTGGGTTGGGTAGCTTTGGAGCGAAGTTGTTGTCTTTTTTTTTTTTTTTTTTTCAAAGTACTTCATGTGTGATGTTATTGTTTGGTCCATCAGCTGATCAGCTTATAAGTGAAGTAGTTTTTTTTGAATCCTCGTTTTCTTTTGTCCTTTTTTATTTTTTAAAGTCCCGTGGAGGTGGAGGGACTCACTGTCCCGAGATTCTGATATTAATGACTTTGATTGCGCGAATAACACCGAAGGTAATACCCATGCGTTGCTTTTATTGCCTGCCTTTTTTTCCTACTGGTACTACAATTGACGATACTAATGATAAAACTAAAAGGAATACTTGGTTCTCATAGTTATGTGAGTTTGATTGATTTGTTGTGACATCAAATTGTGAGTTAGCCTTATCTAATTGTTTTAAAATAATGCTTCAAATTGTATTTGTAAATTTTTTTCAACAACATTCAAGTTGCTTTCTTCCTGATTCGGGCCATTATTCAATAATAATTTTTTTTTTTTTTATGAAAAGTTCATGTCATTGCTTAAGGAGTGCAGTCCTCCAACAATAATACAGAGATGGACTCAGGGTAACCGCCATACCAAACCTGAGGATAGCGGTCCCTCAAAGCCAACTGGGCTAATACATGTGCTACCTTGTTACAGTTCCTGGACACATGGGCAAAAAGACACACTTGAAATTGCCTAGCAAAAGAAATAATATCCCCAAAGATCATTCCATGTGCCGATGTATTTATTGCACAGTTTCCAGTAACCGCTTGTTGGAGTTGAAGACAATCGGTTTCCACCAACAAGTGGGTAATGCCCATGTGCATTGCCAATTCCAAGCCATCCCAACAGGCCAAAGCTTCCGCCATTAAAGGATCAACAGCCCAGGAGTTCGGCTTTGAGAATGCAGCCAGACATTTTCCCTTTTCATCTCTAATGACTCCTCCTGCACTACCCATGACAGCCCCTTCATGCCATGACCCATCCAGATTGAGCTTTGCAAATCCCCGATCAGGAGGATGCCATCTTTGGTCTGCATCGATTGCCCTGTCCCATAGTTGATTGTGATTATGTGCAGCAAAAGAATCGCAATAGGTCAGCGCCATATTTAGGACCTCCGTCGGCGACTTAAGGGGTTTCCCATGCCCACAATCATTCCTTTCCTTCCATACCATCCACATGGTGTAGAAAAATAGAGCCCTATCATCCTTTTCAATCTGTTGTAGGACAAGTTCTAAACCATCAAAAAAACTGACCCGATGAAAAGTCACCACCAAGTCTCCCCACCTGGTAAGCTCCCATACATTGATAGCCTTTTCACAGAGGAAAATCGCATGTCGTGTGTCTTCATAGCCTTCCATGCATCTTTCACACCCGTCTTTAGGAATGATTCTGCGCTTCTTTAAGTTAGCATTGACAGGTAGAATGTCTCGCAGAGCACGCCATATCATTATCTTCACTTTATTGGCCACCCTTGCCTTCCAGATCAAGTTCCACATGCCGCATCTCGGGCTGGAGGAAGAAAGTTCAGCACTGCCTGTTCTCACTTCCTTCTGGAATGTTCTTTCTCCATGATAGGCACTTCTCACTGTGAATTGTCCTCTCTTATCAAAAAACCAGCTCCAAGCATCTTCACTCCCTGTTCTACTCAAAGAAATACGTTCAATGAGGTCCACATCAATTTGGCAGAACAAGCGCTCAAGCATGCACCTGTCCCACCTTACTGGATTTTGCAAGATAAGAGTGTCTACACGCACATCCTCATCAATACTCGCATTCATCAGAATGGGCTTAAAACTCCATTTCCTGGGCAGCCATGGATCGGATGTGATACTGGTCGAAGAGCCAGTTCCAACCCTTCGGTACAATCCTTTAGTTAGAGTTGCTCTACCCCCGATCAAGCTGCGCCATGTGTAAGAGGGCCTTGAACCAAGGTTTGCTTCCAAAAAAGAAGAGGTAGGATAATATTTGGCTTTCAGTAGTCGACTGCACAGGGAGTTTGGTTGCGTTAGAAGTCGCCACCCTTGTTTTGCAAGAAGGGCATTGTTGAAAGTTGACAGGTCCCTAAACCCAAGTCCACCTTCCTTCTTTGGTTTGCACAGCTCCTCCCACCGAAGCCAATGTATCCGTCGGGCGTCCGTGCTGTCCTCCCACCAAAATCTTACCATCATCGCATTTAGCTCCTTGTAAAGCTCCTCTGGGAGTTTAAAGATGGACATGGCATAAGAAGGGACTGCCTGCGCCACAGATTTCACCAATATCTCCTTACCTGCCTTCGACAACAGGTTTCCCCTCCACAATTGCATCTTGTTCCAAACCTTGTCCTTGATCTCCTTGAACACCTCCATCTTCTTGCGGCCCACAAGCGGTGGAAGACCTAGATAACGCTGATGGCATCCCTCTGATTGCACCCTTAAGATAGCTTTGATCCCTGTCTTAAGTTCCACTGCACAGTTTGTACTAAATTGAATAGTGGATTTATCGAAATTCACCTGTTGTCCAGAGAGTGCTGCATACACATCCAAAACCTTCCTAATAGCTCTCGCCCCTTTGATAGTTGCCTTAGCAAAGATTAGGCAGTCATCGGCAAAAAGAAGGTGTGAAACTACAGGGGCCCCTCTACACACCGAGAAGCACTCCAAAGAACCTCCCCTAATCTCTTCCTCAATGAGCCAAGACAACAATTCAGTGCACATAAGGAAGATATAAGGAGAGATCGGATCTCCCTGGCGCAAACCTCTCTGGGGTCGAACCTCCCCTACCAACGCATCATTTACCTTGACTGTAAAGGTGGGAGATTTGATACACATCATCATCCACCGAATCCATTCTTCATCAAACCCCATTTTGCGCATAACGTTTTCCAAACATTCCCACTCAACTCTATCATATGCTTTTGACATGTCTAATTTGAGAGCAAAGACCCCCTCCTTCTCTCGTCTCTTGTTCTTCAAGCAATGGATCATCTCAAAAGCGACAAGTATATTGTCAGATATCATGCGCCCCGGAACGAAAGCGCTTTGGTGCTCCAACACTATCTGTGGAAGCCAAACTTTCAGTCTATTGGCTAGCAATTTTGAGACGATCTTATACATAACATTACACAGACTTATGGGTCTAAGTTGGGACATGCTTTCAGGCCTTTTGCACTTGGGTATAAGAGCAATTATTGTCCTGTTGAGCTCTTTTGGAATTACCCCTTCACTAAGTATTTGCTGGATTTGTAGGCAGATATCCGGCCCAACAATGTCCCAGTATTTTTGGAAAAACATTGGGGACAGACCATCTGGGCTTGGGGCCTTTGATGGGTTCATTTGAAATAGGGCATCTCTGATCTCCTCATTGGACACTGGCCTAGTCAGCATTGAATTCATCTGCTGTGTGACTCTTCCCTGCAAGCCTCTCATATCCATATTAACGTGCTGTCTGGTAGAGGAAGAGAATAACTTCTCAAAATAAGCCACCGCAATCAATTCGATCTCTCGCTGATCCTCCGTTCTATGTCCCCTTTCATCTCGCATGGCCATGATCTTGTTTTTTGCTCTCCTTTGGCTTGCCTTTCGATGAAAGTACGACGTGTTCCTATCTCCGCACTGTAGCCACAAAACTTTAGCCCTTTGTCTCCATGCACATTCTTCCCTTTCTAATAGATCATCCAGTCGTGTGAGCAAAGACCTCCTCTTATCGATATTCGCTTGGGTCGAAGGTAGCCACTGGAGGGCCTCTAGCTCGTCTCTTAGCCCTTTGATAGCGGCAGGTATGTTACCATACTTTCTTCGATTCCAGCCGGTCAGACCTCCCCTCACATCCTCCAACTTTTTCGCCATCTCACCCCAATGCCTAATTTGATCCCCCTTTCTCCATGCCTCTTCCACCACCTGTCTACAATCTGCATCTCTCGTCCAGTGGTCTTCAAACCGGAATTGTCTTCTCTTCGTTCTTGGAAGCCTTGCCCGCAAACCAAAGAGATCAAGGGATAGTGGCATATGATCTGGCACAGCGAAAAAAAAAATTGTCGTATTGATTACTAAATCATCTATGAAGATATACAACACATTAAATAGAGGATAAAAGGAGAGGGGCAGGCTCAGTGAGTGATTACAGATTACTTACTTAAAGAAATATTCGGTGGAACGCTCAGCCTCAACCAGTTAAGCCAATCATCGTCTTATGAACTTGATTTATACTCCCCTATTCTTGAGCTCTAAAACATTGTTTTTATTTACGGATTTCTAACACTAGAAATGTTCTCCAGAGAAGTGCAAAGG
Source organism: Turnera subulata (assembly GCA_028386065.3). Lineage (NCBI taxonomy): Eukaryota > Viridiplantae > Streptophyta > Magnoliopsida > Malpighiales > Passifloraceae > Turnera > Turnera subulata. The sequence goes on along the minus strand of JAKUCV010003350.1, from coordinate 71,975 downwards.
ATAGGACAAAATCACAGAACTTAAAAGATATAATTCTCTTACAGAATAATCCCTAATCCCTTTTGCGTGTAAACTCAAATACCAATGGGTAACTAAATGGTGAAGAGAGTTTATATTGCCTTGTTTAGTAGCCATGGTGTGTTCCCCAAAGAGACATGCTGCTAGTGCTAGACAGCTTAGAAGATAAAAATGTTAAACTTGTTTTCCACATAAACGACGAAGCAATGCATAATCATATATGTTTACTTTTTAAAACAATTGGGAATATGCTGGGAACAAAACCATAGAAAGAAAAGAGTCAAGAAGACTCATTCATGGAATAGTTAAAAAGGAAAGCGAGATAATATAAACAAATTAAGAGAAAGTATATTCTTTACCGTTTCCTACAAAAAACAAGAGAATACTGGGAAAGTATATTCCAAATATGCTTCCCGCGAGTATATTCCTCATTGTATATATCTGCACCACCATTATTTATGTCACCCCACGCATCAGGACTGCTTCTCTCGTCAATCGTCATTATCCCAAATTCGAGAGTCATTAGAGAAAACAAAAAAAAAAAAACAAAAGGGATTAACCGGAGATTTTTAGCAGCGGCGATCAGGTTCCGGCGAGGGCCATGAAGTTCTGGAAGAGCCTGAGTTTGTTGATCGAGGACACGTTACCCGAATGGAGGGACAAGTTCTTGTCTTACAAAGATTTGAAGAAGCAACTGAAGCTGATTTACCCCAAAGAGGGTGATAAACCGCCCAGTAAACGGCCCAGATTGGACCCACCGGAGGGGGAGGTCGCCGAGGAGGTGATCGATTTCGTTAGGATTTTGGAGGACGAGATGGAGAAGTTAAATTCGTTTATCGTCGAAAAAGAAGAGGACTTTGTTATTAAATGGAAGGTAGCTGTCTCCTTTTCGTTGTTTTGAAAACAAAAAGGCTTGTCTTTTTGGTTTTGTGGGATTTAAGAATTGTAAAGTCTTAATCTTTGTTGGTTTTTTATTTGCAGGAGCTGCAAGAGAAGGTAGGGAGAGCGAAGGAATATTCGACCCAGGAGCTGATGGAAGTGGGGAGAGAGATTGTGGATTTTCATGGAGAGATGGTTCTGCTGGAGAATTACAGTGCCTTTAACTACACAGGTACTTGTTTCTTTACTTTGGTTAAAGGGTAATTACAAAAACTAGGTGAGTTTCAACTTCAGAGTAAAATTTCAAGTCCAACTAACTCAGTTGGAGATGGATAAACTAGCTTCAGGAGAATTCGAAAAATTTGCAAATTAGAGAGAAGGAAATTACCTTTTCAAAATTGGGTTGTGTTTGGTTTTTAATGTTAATTGCAAGTGTTCATGTTATGTGCAGGGCTGGTTAAGATTTTGAAGAAGTATGATAAGCGAAGTGGGGCTTTGGTTCGCTTGCCTTTCATCCAAAAGGTTATGCAACAGCCATTCTTCACAACTCATGTGCTTAACCAGCTGGTGAAGGAATGTGAGATGATGATTGACCGTTTCTTCAACAGAAATCAACCAACATCTGTCTTGCCTGAAGCTAGTACTCACGGCATTGAAGGCCGCCACCTTGACATTTCGACTCAGGACATGGAGGGGACGCTCAGAGTTACTGAAGAACTCGAAGCTGAGAATATAGAGAGCATGTACATGAAAACAAGACTGGCTCTGCGTGTCTTGGAGGAGGTTCGCAGCAAAAGCTCCACTGTGAACATGTTTTCATTGCCTCCTCTGCAAAGTAATGAGGTGGAACAGGATTGGAAGAAAGCTACTGTCTTAGAACAAGTGGCCAAGTAGATTTTTTGTTTGCCATGTAAAATAACTTCCTGATTCTCTAACCAATGTTTCCTGTTACATCGCTTCTTTGTAAGATTTTGTATTCTTATGTTTTGGTGATACTGCCAGCTTAGCATATGCTTAACTTTGTTGCTCTTCAAAACTGCAGTGTCTATATGTCTTTGTTATATTATGTTGATTTGAATGTTGAAAGGAAGCAATAGGGTTTCTTCCTGTGAACTTGCTCTTTCACATTATATGCTGACTTTGAGTTAATAGGATTTCCAGTTGTATCTGTTTCCGTCAGGCACAAATAGGTGTTGCATGAGTACCCACCTCGGCAGATTTTGTCAAAGTCAATTCCATTAACAGCTATGTAATTTAAGCATTAGCAGTCTGCGGAGGCCAAAATTTTGCAGCTGATTAACAACACAAGAACAACACATGGCCTTGTTATGTTGGATGCATTTGTTCTTACTAGGTTGCATGCTGACATTAATATCAATTATTAGAAACTTTTTATCATTTTTCTTGAGCTGAATTATAAACTTTTGTAATGGGAGGATTACATGTTTGTTGGTTAAACTTCCATGATATCCTAATCACTCTTAAGCCAAATTCGGTATCCGTCATTTCTATTCAGTGGTAATTAAAATCAACAAGCGCCTGTAGCTCAGTGGATAGAGCGTCTGTTTCCTAAGCAGAAGGTCATAGGTTCGACCCCTATCTGGCGCGTATTTTTATTTTTCCAGTTCATTTTGAACTTCCCATAAAAAACAGTTTCATTTTGTACTTCCTGCCTACTACTTCACATCTTTACATGTTGTCCTTTTACTTCCTGCCTACTACTTACATGTTGTCCTTTTTAAAGATCGTTTGCAACCTAACCTCAGAAGCAGAACAAGAAACTAACTAATGACTTTCTTAACTCTCATCTATACTTGTTCTGCATAGTTGCTATGATTATCTCTTTTTGGATGACCAACCTAACATCATGCCCAACCCCCATTGATCCTCCCTTAGCTCACATTATAACTGCATGCTAATGTTCTCTCTTTTGCATCAAAACTTCATATTCTAATTAAGCTAGTTCTGCTTTATTCCAAAAGGAAAATGTCTTTAGTAGGAGAAGCACCAGGTTACATTCAAGTTTTTTCTGATGGGTCTGTGAAACGCTTTACGCCAGAGGTAGTCCTTGCCTCAACAGAATCATCCAATGGATACAAATCCAAGGATGTCATCATAGATTCATCCAAGCCAATAACGGCTAGGTTGTTCCTTCCTGATTCTCAGGAGTCCACCAGCCGCCTTCCAGTCCTAGTTTATTTCCATGGTGGTGGGTTTTGCCTTGGCTCAACCACGTGGGTTGGTTTTCATCACTTCCTCGGGGACTTGTCTGTAGCATCACAATCCATTGTTCTTTCAGTTGACTATCGTTTGGCTCCGGAAAACCGCCTTCCTACGGCTTATGACGATTGCTATAGCGCAATCGAATGGCTTAGGAACCTGAAAAACAATGAAACTTGGCTCAAGCAGGCCGACTTATCTCGTGTGTTTCTATCTGGAGATAGTGCAGGAGGAAACATTGTACACCAGGTTGCTGTTAGAGCAACTAGGAACAAGATCTCTAATATTAAGATCAGAGGATTGATGCCACTTCACCCTTATTTTGGCAGTGAGAAGAGGACTCAGAAAGAGATGGCTGATGGGTCAGAGAAAGATGTTGCAATGAATGATATGTTTTGGCAACTAAGCATACCGAAAGGATCAAACCGGGATTATTTTGGATGCAATTTTGAGATGCAAGAAGTGTCTGCTGATGTATGGCGTGAGTTTCCTGCAGTGGCTGTACATGTGGCCGGTGCTGATTTTTTGAGTGAAAGGGGAGTAATGTATGGAAAGTTTCTAGCAATAAAAGGGGTGAAAGAGGTCTCGGTGGTGGAAGCTCCAGGGGAACCCCATATCTTTCATGTGTTTCATCCTGAATCTGACGCAACTCGCCTGCTTCAACAACAAATGAGTGAATTCATGAAGAACCATTAGCATCTTGGATTGTTGTCATCAGAAGCGACTGCTGCTGGTCTGCAGCGAACTACAGGACAATGGAGAAATGCTGCATCTCCATTCTCATTGGAATAAATAGTCTCTACAAAATAAATATCAATATGCTATCCCCTTCAAGTATAAACCTGAAATGCTTTGGAATCTTGGTGGTAGTACCTATTAACTCACAACAGAATATAAATATCTGCATACTCTCAGTATGAAGGACAAATACCCCCATTTCGCGTTGTAAACTGCAGGTCTGCTTAGTTTAGTTTTGTTGGCCAATTAGGTTTCAACTGGAGTCAACAGAGAAAAAATGCAAGCAACTCCGGAATATGACCTTAACTATATGTACAGAACAATGAGACACCTAAAATGGAACATACATATCTACAATTGAGCATACCTAGGATATCAATGTGTGGAATGCTAGAGCCACCATAAAATTACAGCAGAACCTTCAATGTTCCACATTCTCTTCGATACATGATCACGTGCATACACATGAATGTTGGTATTCACATTCCTCTAACCTCCACTTTGATCAGGTGACCGCTCCTACTCGTCACGCGTGCTCAAGAAACCACCAACAAAACCAGCTCCGTTGCAGTTCCCACACAGTATGTCCTTTATGCCTCTGCAAAATATGAGCAATTAGCACATGCCACATTTATGCAAAATAAGGAACAGAAGGACTATTTGATGTCGTCTTTTGATCTAGAGTGCAGCCGAGCAAGGCACAAATGATTGGTCTAGCAGAAAAGGATTAATTTTTTTTAGAAGCTAATTTTTTTGTTATTAGATGCAAGAAAGAAAAGGATTAAATACAATAATCACCAAATTCGCAGAGACTACTGAGGATCTTACCCACAAAGCCAACAAGAGTCGCCTTTTTTAAATTGCCCATTGAAGATATCCTCAGCGTTGACTCCACTACCTTTGCACTGTGAGCACAGAACTGCTCCTGTTAAACAGACAACAAAAAAGAGTATTAAGAAGCTTCATACGCTTCAATAATTCTTGACAAATGTGATAAAAAGGCTGGAGTTATCCATGAACAACATTTTTGAACCGAATTTCTACAAAATTCCAGCATATAGCCAACATAAGTTACTTCTACTACGAATTCAAGCATAGATAGAGGACTACTTAGCTTACCATTTCCATCACAGTCGGTGCAAATAACACTTTCTGGTTTCGGCTTTGGATTGCCTGGCGCTGCCTATTGTCAAGCAGTGGTTAATTAGTAACCAAAATATAATGGCGAATTCACGCAAACAAACACAGGATAGCACGCAAAAGGCAGAATTTAAAACACTTCCAGAAAAGAATTGTCACATGAAAAAGAGGAAGCAAGTATAACCTTTGCTTTCACGGGGCAGCCATTTGCAGCCGAAGAGAAATGGAGCAAACGAGAAGTCGTCCCAAGAATCCCCTGCCTAGCAAAGTTGTGTCTATACAGTCCTAAGCCACGCCACAAATTCAGAGCCAACACTTTGGATGAGAAAGAAAAAAAAAAAATTGATTAACGAGCAGCTGTGTTTGGCTTTTTGTTTGCTAGGAAGAGTTACCTTGATCGTGGATGGCTCTAATGGGAAGGGCAAGTGATAAACATGAAGCCACAGCCATATTTGTACAGACAACTATCAATCTATCTCTCTGTTCCACTTTCTGGACAGCGTTCGGTTTTATGGTTGGTCGTTGATTGGCAATCGTGAGTTCAATATTCCATTATCCATATGGTGATTAGTTGTAATTGGGCTCCATGCAGGCTCAGCCTCAGTATCCTGGGTAAACCCGAAGCCCATTCTTGTTTTGGACAAAAGTTGGGCTTGCCATTTTTTTTTTCTCTGATGAATGGGGGGCTATTTTTTAGAAGAAATCATTGGTTAAATGAAGTGCGACTTTACCTTGGACGGAGAGAGGAACGAAGGAAAAACAACGGTGGAGAACAACACGACATATTATAATTATTTTTTAAAATTACAAAAAATAAATCGTAGACAAAATATATTATAAATTCGACGTTAATATTAGTGTACAGTGTTTACAATCATAATTTTGCTTCTGCAGCCCTTCTTACGAGCATGATTTTTCGAATAATTATTGCTCAATGCTTGGCCATATGAGAATGTTTATGCCCTTTCCTTCAATCATTGTGACAAAATGTCTCAAAATACGATTTTTTTGCCAGAAAAAAGGCATCAGTGTTGTCTTCATCGCCCTCGTCGGTCCAGGCCCCGGTCAATACCGGTTACATCATGCATTAGACCCTTCTCAGAGAGACCGCCCACCGGGACACCAGCGGACACCCTCGCCTGCTACGCGTCATAGTGTCGGGGAGTCACCTGGCTCAACGGCCACCACCTCACCGTGTGGAAGGCCATACTCGGCCACATCATACTATGGGGCTTGACTGTAAACACCGGGACTCGAACCCGAATCCTAGAGATGATAGGCTGAAGGCTTTGCCACTGGACCACCGGTGGTTCTCAAAATACGAATTGACTTGCACGAGTTTGTATCACCAATTTGTAAACAAGAAAACAACATTAATCATAGAATTCTTCTTGTTAACAAAAAGAAAAACGAAAATAATTATTTTTTTTGGGTTTCACAGGAGAACAATATGATTCAAATACGTGTAAAATTATTTAAAGTTTTTTTTTAAAAATTAATTTAACTTTAATTTGATTAATTGTAAATAATAAAAAGTATAAAAATTAATAAAAAAATATACTTACAAAAGTTAATAACCTGTCAGCCACCACCAACCCAAACTACAAATGGGGAAAAGAGTAAGAGAAAAAAAAAAGTGAAAAAAAAGAGCTAAAGACAAAAAGGTGGATGATTTCGAAAAGTAAGGGGCCAGTTGCAGGCTTGCAATTAACAACTATCCGAGGGGCAATTTAGGGGAACCAAAACAAAATATCCCCGGCTCTTTATAAATGCCGTCCACATGCCACCCCCCAACCCTATCTCTCGACACTCGAGGTCTTCCGGTCTTCGCTCTCTCAAATCTTTTTCCCAATTTGTTTCGCTAACCTTTTTCGTTTGCAGCCTTCTCCCCCCACCAAACCCTAACCCTAAACCCCCAATTCACCTCCTCTTCTATCAGCGCTTCAGGTAACCAACCCCTTCCTTCTCCCAGACTCCCAGAGATCTAAGCTCCTTTCCTCCTTTTATCTAATACTAACGTTAAAGCATCGATGTTCTCCGTGCGCTTAATTTCGAGATCTCCGTTCTTTTTTCGTGTTGCAGAAATGGGAGAAACCAGAGAGAACGAATACGAGGAGGAGCTTCTCGACTACGAAGAAGAGGAAGATAAGGCCCCCGATTCCGTCGCCAAAGTTAACGGTGAAGCGGGAAAGAAGTGAGTAACTTCTTGATTTGATTTATTTCACTCCGTCCAGTTTGTAATTTAATTTTCTATGGGAAAAATTGAGTCTAAATGAGCTAGATTCGTAGTCGGCGCTACTAGATCTGTTAGCGGTACACGGGAGCGGTAGCTGGAAAATAAGCTTATAGTAGTTTTTTGAAGTTAGGTTTATTGAAGTTAAGGTGCTTGGGGTTTTTGATTGATGAATTCATGGTGAATTTCTTGTGCTTTGATCGTTAGGTTTTATTTATGTGTTTTATTTTTGTGGTACAGGGGTTACGTTGGAATCCACAGCTCAGGGTTCAGAGACTTCCTTTTGAAGCCAGAGCTTCTTCGTGCTATTGTTGACTCGGGGTTTGAGCATCCATCCGAAGGCAAGCTACCGTTTGGTTTCTTATTTGTATACTCTGTTATTTAAGAAGTTTTTAATTATACTTGTAGGCGTTGGTCATTTATTTGGTTAAAAGTGCTTAGTATCTCTGGTCCGTTATGTTATCTCGGTGTTCTACTCTTTGCCAAGATGCCAAATCATGTGAAACTTTTGTAATTTTGGCACCAAAGCTGTTACCTGTTTGCTTTCCAACTTATTTGGTTCTATGTGTTGCACTTCTAAACCACCTTGTACTATTTCTTTTCAGGTAATATACAACTATCACACTCTTGATTTTGGAGCAGTAATCTGGTTTGGTAAACCTTTCAATTAAAGGATCAGGAAGGTTATGTTTTACTTACCAAGGGTTCCTTCGGTGCAATTTTCTTTGGTTCTTCACCAGTTCAACACGAGTGTATCCCCCAAGCCATCTTGGGCATGGATGTCATCTGCCAAGCTAAATCAGGGATGGGGAAAACTGCAGTTTTTGTTCTCTCTACACTCCAGCAAATTGAGCCCACTACTGGCCAAGTCATTGCTCTTGTTCTGTGCCATACAAGAGAATTGGCTTACCAGGTATATTTGAGTATTGAATAGGTCACTCCCCATTGCGAATCTTAACTTTATTTGGTTGTCTTGTTTTGCGGTTCTGGATTGTTGCATAATTTGTTTATTCTTCTTTCTTCTTATTCTCAGATCTGTCACGAGTTCGAGAGGTTCAGCACATATTTGCCCGACATCAAGGTTGCTGTTTTCTATGGTGGTGTTAACATCAAGGTTCATAAAGATCTACTGAAGAATGAATGCCCTCATATTGTTGTTGGGACGCCTGGTAGAATATTGGCCTTGTCAAGGGACAAAGACCTCTCCTTAAAGAATGTGAGGCATTTTATACTTGATGAATGCGACAAAATGCTTGAATCACTTGGTAAGGACTTGTTCAGACTTGCATTTGAGATTAAGGTTCCTGCTTGTGTGATTTTTCCCTTGGCCATTCTCCTGCTTAGTTCTTATGGTATTTATCCTCTTTGTGCAGACATGAGGAGAGATGTGCAGGAGATCTTCAAGATGACTCCACATGACAAGCAAGTCATGATGTTCTCTGCCACTCTCAGCAAAGATATCCGCCCAGTTTGCAAGAAATTTATGCAAGATGTAATGTCCTATGGCCAGCTCTACTTGAATTTAGAAGTATCTTTTTAATAATACCGGATGTCTGCAAGAATTGTGTAGATATATAATCTCTAATCTATCTGGACGAGGCTTCCTGTAGTCATTATAGGGAGAATATTGGTTCACCTGTGGGAATTGTAACAGAGTCAAGTATAGGATTTTTGCTGGGAGGGTTGGCGTGTGTCACATACTGATTTTTCCATATTGTTTTGAGTCTTCTCATTTGTTGCTTGGGGAACTTGTGTGGGTTGGGTGATGGGCAGTTGAAAGGTGTTGGGTTTTAGGATGAGGGTGTCTGATGGAGGAGAGTGTACGTGCAAGTGTTTTTCTTGTGGAGGCTTCAGGGATTCCTGTTTCTCTGTGGTGCACCTATCAGTTGCAATTGTATAGTTGAGTTGAGCTACAGTGGCAATTGCTTGCTGTCACATAAAGATTGTATCTGCGAGGGGGCATTACAGATTGACCAGAATCTCAATTCGAGGGATGCGAATCCATCTTCATTTCCTTCTGGATTGCATTAGGTTGTGAGGAACTCCCCTAATATGATTTACTGTGACATTTCTTCCTTTCAGCCAATGGAGATTTACGTTGACGACGAGGCTAAGCTGACCCTTCATGGTCTTGTACAGGTACATATTTTAGAAGTTTGCACCTTTTCTTAGAATGTCAGTTTATAAACATTGATCTCACCATGAGTTCTGCTTGCAGCACTACATCAAATTAACCGAGCTGGAGAAAAACCGAAAGTTGAATGATCTTCTTGATGCGCTGGACTTCAATCAAGTTGTGATCTTCGTCAAAAGTGTGAGCAGAGCAGCTGAATTGAACAAATTACTTGTGGAGTGTAATTTCCCATCCATTTGCATCCACTCTGGCATGTCCCAGGAAGAAAGGTTTGAAGATTTCTGATCTTTTTTGTTTCTCCAATGCTATGCTATGTTTTGTTCTTTTGTCTGTGTTTATTGTTACCTCGGTTTCTCTTTGTTTTATCATTATATAGTGATATTGCTGCTGTGAATTATTTTAACATTGTTTTAAGAGTTAAAATTGTATTGTCATTGCTTTGGACAACTGTAATTTTTGTATTTTGTATGCTATATTTGTTCAACAATAGGTTATGGCCTGTTTTTGATCTGCTCATACGGAGTTGGAATTGAAATTTCTTATGTGTATTATCTGATTATTTACATGTTCTCTGGCCTTTTCTGTTTGGTTACATGGACCACTTGTGCATGTTAACTTTGCTGGGTCAAATTGTTGCACATTTAACTTCCATGCATATTGTGCTGAACTGTCTTTCAATATTTAGATTGACACGCTACAAGGGTTTCAAAGAAGGCCACAAAAGGATCCTTGTTGCTACTGATCTGGTTGGAAGAGGGATTGATATTGAGCGGGTTAACATTGTCATCAACTATGACATGCCCGACTCTGCCGACACCTACCTACACAGGGTTAGCTACTTCCTACCTTTTTAATTGTACCTGATCTGGCTTCCAAACTTCGTTGCCCCTTCCCCTTCCCTTCTTCTCTTTTCTACTCAACTCTCCTTTCTTTTTGAGTGCGTAATAGGTTGGGAGAGCTGGTAGATTTGGCACTAAAGGACTTGCAATCACTTTCGTTTCTTCAGCGGCTGATTCGGATGTGCTCAATCAGGTATATTATATTTGTGTTCTTTGACCATCGCATGTATGTTGGTACTTAGGAATTTTGGTCTTATTTTTTTATGCTAATTTTTGGTCTTTTATTAATGTTTAATGTTGGTTTGAATTCAGGTTCAGGAAAGGTTTGAGGTAGATATTAAGGAGCTTCCTGAGCAGATAGATACATCTACATACAGTAAGTATATTCACGCACTTTGACAATTGGTTTGTCAGTTGTCTCTTCTATATTCAGTTTTTTTTTATATCCACAGCCATTCAGTTTCCCAGTTCTTAATTTTTATTTTTTGCTGCCTATGGTGTTTTACTTTTCATGCTAGCCAGTTTTCTCATGTATTTTTTGAACTCGCCTGCTGCTTCCTGTCTTTTCTTAGTCTTTAAACATAAATGGCACGGGCACACGTTTTGACCGTCCATATTAACTTGTGGATTTTAAATATTCACAGTACAATCCTTGGATTTCAGTAAGAATTCAGCAGTGTTATTCTTTACAATGTTTCACAATCGTTGGATTTGTTTGGATGGTGGGCATAGAATTGACATTTGTTTGGATTTGTTATTATTAATGCATGCCTGACTTTGTGTGTACTGTTTCTGTTTAAACAGTGCCATCGTAGAGGTTCAAGTGATACAGTGACAGGATAAAAGCCTTCTTTTGGGGAACTATTTATGTACTTCATTCTTCAAACACTTTCTGTCTAATGCTTGTATTGCTGGCGAGGGAGTGGCAGCCTCTCCACCTTGACGTTTTGTGCTAGTGAGTTGCTGTAGACTATGGGAGAAGCTCGGGCCTCATATGGGTAGTAGGGTAGACTTCGATTCAACTTATGGAGATTGTTGGAAGTAATTCGCGTTAAACTGGTGTTTAGATTTTTTTTGCTAGTTAAACCTTTTTTTTGGATATTGAATGTTTTTTTAGTTAAAACTAAAATTGGAATCTATATCGTGCATAACTTTTAAGTTAAGACAGTTTTTCCTTGGTTGTGTGGCGGCATTTGTATTAATTGATCTTCAGGCGCGCTCTTTTTGCCCTTTTTACCGATTTAGCTAGTCGTATTGGACAGATCATTTTTTGAAAAATGGTTTTTATTCTTAACAGTAATGTCAACGTGGCACCAAGATTTTTAGATTTTTGTTTTTGGTCGGGGGAATCAAATTCATTCCATGAAAAGCCTATTAAGGAACGTCTTTACAAACGGAACAAATGGAGCTAAGCCTCCCATAGGAGCTTTTTTTAAAATATCATACAGACCAAGCAAAACATAGCCAATAGAACACGACTAGAGTACAACGTATCTAGGGGAAAGAGAGCAAAATCCGATGATACTTTTTTTTTTTTTGAGGAAAAATCCGATGATACTTGGTTGAGCAACAACTTGCTACGTTGTGGAAAACCCCCACCATGGAGTTGTGATCATGTTATTTTTTCGTGTTTTTCTAGTAGTGCGTTGAACTAAGAACTTTGTTAATTGAAAAGGTTGGAACAATAGGGATTACATATATAAGAGTTAGAAACAAAGTGAGTCCAGCGAAGGTGGTCCTGGACCCCTAAATATCGTATATAGAAAAATTCCAAGTTCCTCAAGTTTTCTCGAGGTTCCTGACATTGACATTAGATCTTAGGAGGAGAAATCGAGCTACTGTGAGATAGGAATTGAGAGCAAGAATACAACGTTGATCAACCACTTCAGGATTTGTTTGGAGGGGCTTCCCTTCCCGAAAGATCCATTGCCTTCTTTTCTTACATTGTTTCTCAAGCATTTTATTTTATAATTTAGTTGCTGTTTCAGATCGTATAAAATTGAACTTGTTTATGGTCCTAATCTTTAGTTCTTGTTAAAAAATCAACTTTAGAGTTTAGTGATGGCCTAATAGCTTCAAATAGCACCCTTATTTAAAGATGATCGCTGTACTTTTGTTTTCAATTATGAGAATTGGAGTTGGAAAAGTAGTAATGGAACTACTCAATAATTATCATCTTAGGAAATTATTTTCAACAGATCCAGGCTGCCCAAAATAACCATCACGTATGATATTTTGTTTATTTATCTTGTTTAATACCAAGTTACTGTTCTTAAATGTTAGCTCGCAACAATTGTCATGATTGCAATGATAGTTTTTCTCCAACCAAAATGAAGAGAATTGGTGTTATAAAAAGAAATGTATGTGGGTCATCCTATGCTTTGAGTTTATGTTGTTTGACTTTGACAACCTTGTATAGTGTCTTCCAATATTCTCTTGTGCAATGGAAGTATTGGAAAGTATTGCATGGATCACGGAAAAAAAAAAAAGTATTGTATGGATTAGTAATTGATACAAGTGAATACTATAAAAATAATAATGCTCGGTAAAGAATAGACAGAGTTGTTAGATAAGCTATCAAGAGTAGAATAATATATAAACATAAATAATAAACAAAGAATCAAAATAAATTCGAGGCACTATTTTTTTTTTCTCTATTACAAGTTTTAGAAACAATAAATTAAACATCCAAAAAAACTTGTTAGTGGCCAAGTAATCGTTCATTTAGTATTATGTAGAGCTACAGGAATAGACCCACTCTCTTACTTCCCTCTTTACAAAACTCCAAATTCAATGAACCATCAAACTAGTGGATGAAAAGTTTGATGTGAATCTTGTTGAATGGTAACAATATATTTGCTTGTGTTGTCAGGAGATTCAGGAAAGAAGGGTACTTGTGGTCTGTGGAGAAGACGTCTTTTGCGTGTTTTAATTCTCTAGGTTTTATTGCTTATTTTAGATTTCATTTAACAACATAATAATTTTTTTTTTAAAGAAGAGTATGAATATTTAGTTTTAACGTGGCATAGATTATTCTATTCTAGGAAACCGATTTAAAAGTACCTTATTTGGATAAATACATTTCTAAAAAAAACTCTTTAAAATGGTAAAATAAGATAGGGACCAGGTTTGATTTTGGTTTTGGATTCTCACACAAAAAGAAAGCTTGCCAAATTCTGATACTTATGTGGGGCTATATGTATTACGGCTTATCTGATAATTAAATACAAGAGATTTTGATGAACCTAATAAACTCTTAAAAAGAAAGACTGAGTCATTGTTGATCTGTTTGTGACGTATGATGAATGTTAACTATAAATCTATAATTAGTTGAGAATCTAATTTGTTTACATATAGCCACGGTAATAAATCTAGTTGCATGAATAAAGAATGCAAAATAAATCTTGATAACATCAAATCCATATTTCTTCTAAAAAGGAAATTGAAGTTGATTGGGAATGAACATATGAGGCAATTTTGATCTAAAGGATACAATATTTTCACTATATAAGATGATCATATACAACGAGTATTACACAACTTAATTCATTAGTTTCTCTCATTTGTTAGAGTAGCAAAATAATTTCATTGTTTCAACAATAACATTTGGTTGTATCGTGCCTCAATGGTGAGTAGGAGCTCACGCCTTGCATTACTTTGGCCCCTTACTAACAGAGTTTATCGTTTTTTAATTTATTTTTCATTTGGCACAAAACATGGTGTCTTCTAAAAGTTCTCACAAACTTTGTGTCTGCGTATTATCAATGTTACTAGCGAGCGCCTAATTCATTTAATTTTTTTTTTCAATTAACACTCTTTGTTACGGCCCCTTATACACACATATATATTTTTGCTTATGCAGGATTTTCTTGTCATCTTTTTTGTTTTCACCATCTTCTCATGGAATCTAAGTAATGGAAATGCACAAACTACGTTCAACTTGATGAAGTATGGTGCCAAAGGAGATGGGAAAACTGATGATACACAAGTAATCTTTCAAACCTCAGATGAATGTCATTACTTCTTTTTTCCAATTTTATCTTCTTGATACTAAATATTTTTTTTTATTGTGATTTGATAAAAAAAAAATGACTTTTTTTTTTTTTCCTTTAAGGCTTTTGTTAAAGCTTGGACTGATGTATGTGGAGCTGCCGGAAGTACACCGACTCTTCAGATACCTAGCGGTACCTTTTTACTCAAACCTATAAAATTTGAGGGTCCTTGCAAAGCCACCAGTGTTCATATTCAGGTAAACATATATTATATACATAAAACAAGTAAATTTCCATTTTTAAACGTTCAAGGATTTTTTTTTGCATGTATTATTGGAAGCAGAGAGGTACTTTTATTTAAAAAACAAGGAGGGGGTATCAATAAGTATTATGGGATATATCAAACATCATCTGCTTAATTATTATTTTTTTTTAATTGTAAATTTCCATTTTTAATAGTTCAATAAACGTTCAAGGATTTTGTTTTGCATGTATTATTGGAAGCAGATACGTCTTTTTTATTTAAAACAAGGACGGGTAATTAGTATGGGATCAAACATCATCTGCGTATTTCTCCTTTTAATTGTACATCTAATCAATTCTTTATTAACAGGTTTCAGGGAAGATTGTAGCACCCAACAGCATTGGTGCATGGGGTACTTGTGGGGACACGTGGTTGTCCTTTAGTGGAATTGCGGGCCTGACATTGGATGGAACAGGCTCCATTGATGGACAGGGCTCAGTGTTGTGGGGGCAACAACAATGCAGGCCCACGGTAATATCTAAGGCTATTATTTTCCTTTTGAGAACGTAACACAGGAATTAACACAACAAAACTTTGATTCTATCCCTGGTGAAAATTTGGCTTGCCACCCAATGTTTATTGTTGGGACCAAACATTAATGTGTAGTTGAAAAATGTTGCAGGCTCTACACTTCCACGATTGCAACAATATGTGGATGAAAGGACTTTCGTTCATTAATAGCCCAAGAGCCCATATTGTTATAAATAGTTGCGCCGGTGTATCTATCTCCAACATTAAAATCACCGCTCCTGATGAAAGTCCTAACACCGATGGAATTGACATCTCCAGATCCACCAATGTCCGAATTCTTGATAGTGTCATAGGAACTGGTAATTAGATTGGCTTTGTCTTCCATTATGTACTAATTTTTAGTTTTTGAAAAATTATATTACCTGTTGATTATTGTATGACTTGTGTCAAATTTGATTCAGGTGATGACTGCGTTGCCATAAACGGCGGCTCCTCCAATATCACCGTCACCAACATTGCATGCGGACCCGGTCATGGGATTAGGTTTGAACGAAACATTACTCCCTCTCTTCCATTATATAAGATGTTTAATACTTTAATTTGTTTCAAAATATAAGACGTAGTTAGATTTTCAAGAAGCATTAAATTTATTTGTTCCATATCGTATTTAATGAGTTTCTTAAGGGGTGTGCAAATAGGTAAAACGTCTTATATTACAGAACAGAGGGAGTAATTTCCTAATGGTTCAATATTGACCAAAGAGATCAATTGATTGATTTCTATACTTTAGTATGGAGGCGATCATGATTAAGAATGTCATATAATAATATGACACCACCAAAATATGTATGAATGTTTCTTTTTTATTGGTTGTTTAACTGTAAATTAAGTCTTGTATAACATTTAGAAATGTGAATTTGCAGCATTGGAAGTCTTGGAGATAGTGGAACCGATGATAGCGTGGAAGAGGTGAACGTACAATATTGCAACTTCACCTCAACTATGAATGGAGCAAGAATCAAGACAGTGCCTGTAATAAACAATAAAACACTTACCGACTCAAAATCATTAATTTCCCTAATTAGTTAACCTGTCATATCACTAGTTATATTTTCCTTTCCTAAATAAACTCAAATTTTCAGGGAGGAACAGGCTACGCCAGGAAGATTACATATGACCACATCACGTTTGATGGGACTTCAAATCCAATCATAATTGATCAACATTACTGCAACGGAAAGGTTTGCGCAGAAAAGGTAAATAAACTTGGGGAAAATGTATTAAAGAATATAGACACACACACACACTAAGCGATTATATTCCTCGTACTAATATTATATGTAACCTTAATTGATTTTGAAAATCATATTCTATACATTTGCAGGGTAAAGCCGTGGCAGTGAGTGACATTACGTTCTCTAATATGAAAGGAACATACTCAAAGGAGGAAGCAATTACGCTGATTTGCGATTCATCCACAGGCTGCAACAATGTCAGGATGGAGCAAATCAACCTTACTCCTTCAACGGCTGGAGAGAAGGGCAACGTTACTTGCTCCAATGTTAAGGGTGAACGTATTTCTGTCACACCCCCAGTCCCTTGCCTGTCAGCGACAAAGGAATGAAGAAATTCTTTTGGAGAATTTCCATATAATTACCTCACTTTTAATTTGGCCCCATTTAGCATATAGTTAAGTACACCATTTTAGTGGAATAAATGCCTCGACTCTTGTGTCTGTAGTATGTACCCATTATAGATGGTCATGCAAGGTTTAAACTTCTTTAACAAGTGTTTTTTTTGCCTAATTTAAAAAAATAAGAGGCGGTAACAATGTCTTCTTGATAGAATTGAATTGTAATTGGTGATCAGATCTATCAATAATATTTATGTTATTTTATACATATGAGCAATTTCTTTCTGAGTATTTATACATATGAGCAATTTCTTTCTGAGTGTTTATCTTGTAGACAACATTACACTACGTACTGCTTGATGACTGTCCTTTTTTTTTTTTGGCAATCTTGATGACTGGTTTTAAACATTCAAGCCATGACAGTATATGAGTTTCAAAACAATTTATGTAGAGCTAGCCAAAGCCAAGGGGATATTTAAGATAGTTCAAGACAGAATGACAAGACTATGTTTAAACGTTATATTAATCTCAATAATTAACATCCATTTCCAATAGCAGAAGAGTATATCTTTATATATACCTACCCTTTGCTAATGTTATTCAATTGGGATCTTTTGTCTATAGCTACTTTCAGGTTATCAGTTTGCCGAATTAATATCGCACACCACAATTGTCCTGTTATACTATTGTACGTTGGTCTAGCTAATTATGGTCTAATTAATTAAAGTCTAAAACTGAATAACAAAACCTAGCCAGCAAAGGCTTCACAAAGAAAAAAACATGGATGGATGTTTTATCAACTAGTTGAAAGAGAAGAATAAGAATGCTTTCTGGGAGACTCAATGCTGCTTGTATATATACACACACACTGACACACACACACTTGTATGAGCATCTTTAGAAAACATTTGGCTCCTGTAGAATAGAAATTCAGGAATATTACATTTGACCCATACAATTTTTCTTCGTGCTCCGGTAAATCACCTAAAAGAGATGGCAGAAAACTGTTTCTTATATTGTATTATATACTATTATCGTTGTAGAGTCATGATAGAAGTGTGATCAACCTCACACACTGTCACACTCCACGCACGCACGCAAACCTGCCTCACCATGATTAACTTCTTTAAAATTCAATTTGGCTCTCTTTTCTTCTTGTCCCTACTCGGCAACCAAGAAATCAATGAATTTAAACCCCTAATTAAAGTTACACTGTAATTGGAAATGCCGAAATCTTTTTTTTTTTTGCACCTTCAGATATTGTTTTTGGGCACGGGACATCTGGACATGGTTTTCCGGAGATCCATGCATCCTTTGTGTTTCTGAATGGATTTATTTTTTTTTTCTAATTAACTTGTCCTGTGACCTACGAGTGTTGGGGAGGTGACTTGGAGGACCTTCTTTGGAGTAGTTCCTTGTTGGCGTATCTAGTTATGGGGGAATTAATATGTGTCTTTAAATCTGATCTTAGAAAACCAGCAGGAGTGCAGGTTGCGCCGCAATGCAGTCATGTTCTGTGCTAACTCACTCGGTCTTGGCAAGTTTGTTTGAAGCATGTGTATGGCGAAGCAAACCCACGTGCGAATTGTCTTTTGTCTTCCTTTAATTTCTCATTAATTGTGTTCAATCCCGCGGGGATCGATCATGTATTCCATTTCTTTCCAGTGATATATATATGTACGCCGCAGGGCTGGTTTGCTGAGAATTATATATCCGAGTTGAGCATTAATATAGAAGTCTCGTCATTCTGATAAATAATAATAAAAAAAAGATTAAAAGCCACCCCTCATCTCAACTTCGTATTATTTTTTCTAGGTTTTATTGCTTGTTTTAAAATCATTTAACAACATAATATTTCTTTTATAGAAGAGCATGTATATTTAGTATTAACGTGGCATAGATTATCCTATTTTAGGAAACGGGTTTAAAAAGTACCTTATTTGGGTAAATAGATTTCTAAAAAAACAAACTCTTTAAAATGGTGAAATAAGATAAGGACCAGGTTTGTTTTTGGTTTTCGAATCATGCACAAAAAGAAAGCTTACCAAATTCTGATAATTATATATATTACGCTTATCTGATAATTAAATACAAGAGATTTGATGAACCTAATAAACTCTTAAAAAGAAAAACTGAATCATTGTTGATCTGTTTGTGACGTATGATGAATGTTAACTATAAATCCATCAATTAGTTGAGAATCTAATTTCTTTACATATGGCCACGGTTATAAATCTAGTTGCATGAATAAAGAATGCAAAATAAATCTTGATAACACCAAATCCGTATTTCTTCTGAAAAGGAAATTGAAGTTGATAGGGAATGGACATATAAGGCAATTTTGTTCTAAAGGATACAATATTTTCACTATATAAAGATGATCATATACAATGAGTATTACACAACTTAATTTATTAGTCTCTCTCATTTGTTAGAATAGCAAAATTTCATTGTTTCAACAATTACATTTGGTCGCATCGTGCCCCAATGGTGAGTAGGAGCTCACACCTTGCATTACTTTGGCCCCCCTACTAACAGAGTTTATCGTTTTATAATTTATTTTTTATTTGGAATAAAACATGGTGTGTTCTCATAAACTTTGTGTCTGCGCATTATTAATGTTACTAATGATTCTCAAAAAAAAAAATGTTACTAACGAGCTTCTAACCCATTTAATATTTTCTTTCAATTAACACTCTTTGTTACAGTTCTTTATACACATATATATTTTTGCTGCTTATGCAGGATTTCCTTGTCATCTTTTTTATTTTCACCATCTTCTCATGGAATCTATGTGCTGGAAATGCACAAACTACGTTCAACGTGATGAAGTATGGTGCCAAAGGAGATGGGAAAACTGATGATACACAAGTAATCTTTCAAACCTCAGATGAATGTCGTTACTTCTTTTTTTTTCCAATTTTATCTTCTTGATACTAAATATTTTTTTTTTTATTGTGATTTGATAAAAGAAGTGACTTCTTTTTTTTCTTTAAGGCTTTTGTTAAAGCTTGGACTGCTGTATGTGGAGCTGCCGGAAGTAGACCGACTCTTCAGATACCTAGCGGTACCTTTTTACTCAAACCTATAAAATTTGAGGGTCTTTGCAAAGCCACCAGTGTTCATATTCAGGTAAACGTATATTATATACATAAAACAAGTAAATTTCCATTTTTAATAGTTCAATAAACGTTCAAGGATTTTGTTTTGCATGTATTATTGGAAGCAGAGACGTACTTTTATTTTAAAAACAAGGACGGGTATCAATAATTATTATGGGATATATCAAACATCATCTGCTTAATTATTTTTTTTTAATTGTACATCTAATCAATTCTTTATTAACAGGTTTCAGGGAAGATTGTAGCACCCAACAGCATTGGTGCATGGGGTACTTGTGGGGACATGTGGTTGTCCTTTAATGGAATTGCGGGCCTGACATTGGATGGAACAGGCTCCATTGATGGACGGGGCTCAGTGTTGTGGGGGCAAAAACAATGCAGGCCCACGGTAATATCTAAGGCTATTTTCCTATTTGAGAAAATTGTTGTAACACAAGAAAGAATAACCACATTTTCTGACAACAAACGTAACACAAGAATTAACAGAACAAAAATTTTGATTTTATCGTTGGTGAAAATTTGGCTTGTGTGTGCCACCCAATGTTTAATTGTTTCACTGAAAAAATGTTGCAGGCTGTACACGTCAATAATTGCAACAATATGAGGATAAAAGGACTTTCCTTCATCAATAGCCCAAGAGCCCATATTGTCATACTTGGTTCCGCCGGTGTATCTGTCTCCGGGATTAAAATCACCGCTCCTGATGAAAGTCCTAATACCGATGGAATTGACATCTCCAGATCTACCAATGTCCAAATTCTTGATAGTGTCATAGGAACTGGTAATTAAATTGGCTTTGTTTTCCATTTTAATATTTTTAGTTCTTGAAAAATTATATTACCCCTTGATTATTGTATGACTTGTATAAAATTTGATTCAGGTGATGACTGCGTTGCCATAAACGGCGGCTCCTCCAATATCACCGTCACCAACATTGCATGTGGACCTGGTCATGGAATTAGGTTTGAATAAAACATTAATTTCCTAATGGTTCAATAATTGACCAAAGAGACCAATTGATTAATTTTTTTACTTCAGTAGTATGGAGGTGATCATGATTAAGAATGCCATATAATAATATGGCAAGTGGCAACACCAAAATATGTATGAATGTTTCTTTTTTATTGGTTGTTTAACTGTAAATTAAGTCTTTTATAACATTTAGAAATGTGAATTTGCAGCATTGGAAGTCTTGGAGATAGTGGAAGCGATGATAGCGTGGAAGAGGTGAACGTACAATATTGCAACTTCACCTCAACTATGAATGGAGCAAGAATCAAGACAGTGCCTGTAATAAACAATAAAACACTTACCGACTCAAAATCATTAATTTCCCTAATTAGTTAACCTGTCATATCACTAGTTATATTTTCCTTTCCTAAATAAACTCAAATTTTCAGGGAGGAACAGGCTACGCCAGGAAGATTACATATGACCACATCACGTTTGTGGCGACTTCAAACCCTATCATAATTGATCAACATTACTGCAACGGGCAGGTTTGCGCAGAAAAGGTAAATAAACTTGAAGAAAATGCATTATATATACACTCACACTAAGTGATTATATTCCTCGAACTAATGCGTAACACCTTAATTGATTTTGAAAATCATATTCTATACATTTGCAGGGAAAGGCCGTGGCAGTGAGTGACATTACGTTTTCTAATATGCGAGGAACATACTCAAATGATGAAGCAATTACGCTGATTTGCGATTCATCCACAGGCTGCAACAATGTCAGGATGGAACAAATCAACCTTACTCCTTCAAAGGCTGGAAAGAAGGGCACAGCCGTTAAATGCTCCAATGTTAAGGGAGAACGTATTTCTGTCACACCCCCAGTTCCTTGCCTGTCAGCGACAAAGGAATGAAGAAATTCTTTTCGAGAATTTTCCATATAATTACCTCACTTTTAATTTGGCCCCATTTAGCATATAGTTATAACTTATAAGTATACCATTTTAGTGGAATAAATGCTTCGACTTCTTGTGTATGTACCCATTATAATAGATGGCCATGCAAGGTTTAAACTTCTTTAACAAGTGTTTTTTTGCCTAAGAAGCGGTAACAATGTCTTCTTGATAGAATTGAGTTGTAATTGGTGATCAGATCTATCAATAATATATATGTTACTATATATATGAGTAATTTCTTTCTGAGTATTCTTGTAGACAACATTACACTACGTACTGCTTGATGACTGGTTTTAAACGTTCAAGCCATGACAGTATATCATCAGTTTCAAAAGCAATACATGTAGAGCTATGAGACTATGTTTAAACCTTATATTAATCTCAACAATAAACATTTTTTCTAAAAAAAAAAATCTCAATAATTAACATCCATTTCCAATAGAAGAAAGAATATCTTTATACCTACCCTTTGCTAATGATATTCTTTAACTCAAGCTGACAGAAAATAATTAATTCGCAACAATTCAATTGGGATCTTTTGTATATAGTTACTTTCAGGTTATATTTCCTAAACGATTCAACAAATTGAAGAGCAAACAATGATAGATGTTGAATGGAGTCAGGATTCAGTTTGCCAAATTAATATCCCACACCACACTTGTCCTGTTATACTATTGTTGGTCTAGCTAATTATGGTCTAAGTCTAAAACTGAATAACAAAACCTAGCCAGCAAAGGCTTCACAAAAAAAAAATAAAAAACTTGGATGGATGTTTTATCATAATTTCTAATCTTAGAAACCAGGGGTGTAGGTTGCGCCGCAATGCAATCATGTTCCGTGCAGTGCAACTTCTCCTTAGGTCCCTTCCTGCAGTTCGTGATTGTCTCAGCATTGGCATTGGCAATCAGCAAGGACTTGATCCATGTAGTTGCATGCACCAAAGCCAGGTCTACCAGTCTGTACGTCAACGTCGGCATCCGCAGCACTGTGAAAAATCCTTCCATTTCTTTCAAGCCAAATGGAGCGAAGAGCTGCAATACCTAGTAGGCACGACCTCAGCCTTTATGAGAAAGATAAGTCCATTATAGTAAAACGTCGTCCAAATTTGGAGGGAGACACCACTGCAATTTGCAAACCCCATAATTTACACCATACAAGCGGGCAATGTAATAGTAAGTGATCCCTGGATTCAAGATTGGATTGGCACAACTGCCCCTGATCATCACGCTCATTTAATCCCAGCTCCCGCCAGATTAGCATTCATTGTAGCGTCCGTGTTAATTTTCACCCAGCCAGGCGATGCCTTGGACCATGACTTCCGGGACTGTCTAAAAGCTGACGGAGCCGATCGATGATTCTACTGCCTGATTGGCAGTGTGATAATCGCGAAGAAGATTAACCAAAATTTAGTTTTTTTTTTTTTTTGGTGAAAAGGGGTGGCTCAAGGCCATTTATTCAAAACTAGCCAGTAGTGATACGACGTGGATGAGCCACTCGTGTAACATCATTATGAAGAAAAGTTAAACAGCACATAGGAGGAGAGTCTAATATATGAAAACCACCAGGATAAGTAAAAGCTAACTGTGAACTCTGCCAAACAATTAGCCACACCATTGGCCTCCCGATACACATGCGAGAGCTGAACATCCCAGCTTCTGTTTAGCCATNATCTGATCGCCCATCTTTATTTTTTTTCAAAAAATTAGTATTCAAATATATATTTAAATTTCCTTTTCTTCCTTTAAAATTGCAATCAAGACACAAAATAATATAAATAACACAACTGATAATAAAAAAAAATTATTAAATAATATAATATCAATCACATGACTTGAACTAAAGTTTGAAGTAAAAGTATTACATAATTGAGTAATAGTTCTAATTCATGTCTTCTATGGTTCATCATCTCCACGCGTCAAAAAAATGTCAGCATCATTGAGGCTACAAAAAATAGGACAAATGACAAAATAAGAGCAGATTTAGAAACCCAAATGAAAATTTATACAGGAAAAAGAAGTAGCTTCATGAAGAGCAAAGCATTACTATATGACATCTTTACACTCCAAATGTCTCCGATAAGTCAAGCCACTTCTTTCACACACACCTAACGACAATCTCATGATTAAACACTACCATATCCATCAAATGTGATCACAGAATGGGATTGCAAAAACAGATTCTCACATCAGACATGACATGCATATTTACACATGAGTAATACAGATAATATCACTCTATATGACAGATTCTGGTATTGTTGTTAATGCTTTTGTCATCACAAAGAATACCATGGGAGATACGATCAATCATCACTGCTGTTAAGATGAAACTTCAAGGCCTACAAAACTTGAAGATCTGCAAGATTCCAAGGCAAGCGAACCAAGCAGCAGATTGGATTGCAAGAACATCACTCATCGCATTGGCAATTAGCTCCTCCAGAGCCTTTTGCATGTATTTTGTCTACTGATGGCTGTAATATGTTTTCACGTGAATGAATGAAGTAAGGATTTTCATTGATAAAAAAAAAAAATCACAAGTAAGCAGTCGATATTTACACATGAGTAATAGAGATAATATCACAAGTAAGGAAAATTATGTATGCTTACACATCCAGGTCCAGTGCCTTATTTACACATGAGTAATAGAGATAACATCACCCAAATATATAACAATACCTACCTATAAACTTGATCAAAAAAAAATACCTACCTATAAACAAAAGTCAATGAGTCTGTATGCCCTCAGAATGTAGCACCTTGACGCCTTGATTCCCTGAATAAGTTGCCAAAGTGATGGGAACACAATGTCAAGGATCATAGAATTCTTAAATCATAAATCGTCATGATCAGAAGAATTGTTCTGAGTCACTTACTTGCCAAGTTTCAGGAATTTTAAACAGCAAGCACTCTGGAGTTACATCAACTTCATTGTACAACTTTAGTAAGTCATGCACCTGCAACCCCGCACACAACCAGGGTTAGATGGAACGCTGAGCAACATGACTTATGATCATGTCATATGCAAGAATAAAACTGAAGCAAAACAAGACAATCTCAGTTCCTGGTTTTCTAGAGCAGAAAACTAATGCCCCAAGAAGATGACAAAATCTGCAGCATAATTAACTACTCACCAACTTGCAACCTAAAACCAAACACTACCTTCCTAACAATCTCATGTCTGTCGAGCATCCACTTCCCAGTCACTCAATGGCATGGTACTCATGTATGTTTCAAAACTAGAACAATGCAACTGAGCTAAAATTGGACAAAGAACTAAAATTGAACAGAGGGAATCAATCGAAATAAACAGCCGGAGGAAAGAAACTAACTCACCGGAAGAGAAAGACACCTCTGCACTGGAGAAACAAACTAATCAGCTCAAAAAAACCCTTAACCTAGGAAGAGAAGTAGCAATTGAACTGATCGGGCCAATGGAACTCACCAGAACCCTTAACCTAATAAGAGAAGTAGCATTTGACCTTCCAATCGAGTTAACAATTTTTAATCGAAGGGTTAGAGATTTAGAATGGAGCTCCGGCGTTTGTGTTGTCGGGTCTCCTGCTACTGCTCGGCGTTGGAAAGGAAAAGGTCTTTACCGGCTCGTTGCCTCGACGTCTGGGCACGCGGAGGAAGAGGAGATGAAAAGAAGATGGAGAGGCTGACAGATGAAGAGGAAGGAGGCATGGCGGTGACGGTGGCCGGTTCGCAGATGGTCGAGAGAGAGGGTTTGGGGATTTTGGGGGTGTGGGGAGAGGAGGGAAATTGTATTTTTTTTGGTAGAGTGAGGGTTTAGATCGGTGATGAGAGAGGGAAAGTTGTTTTATAAAAAAATAAACATAGGCTTGTTACAATTTCCCACCCAAACAGAATCTTATGCTAATATCTACACTCTCATAAAACTAGCTAGATGGACAATTTTTTGTGTTTTCTATTACATGTTTTAGTTGAACCCTACGTGTCTATTAACGTCGTTTGGTGCTCTTTTTTAATGAATCAATCGTGATCAACAACGATGTAATGAAAAAAAAAAAAACGAAAAAGGAGTAAAGGATGGTCTCGTAATCAAATCAAAATAGTTTTACGTGCCAAGTGCATATGAAAAATAGAGAAGGAAAAATTAATATTTTGGGTGAATTTACCCTCTCCTTTGGCAGTAGTAGTACGATATATCGGCGCGCAATATCGATGGATGTGGAGCAGGATTTTATGGGAATGGTGCAGTACTGAACAACACGTGGCACCGTGGTAGCAAATGACTGCCACGCAAAGTGGCAGATGGAGTTGGTTCGGTGCATTATAGCCACTTGTCACGAAATCTCTGCTAAATTTAAGAGCCACGAACTACTTGGCAGTTACGGTCCCGGCTGCGTTTAAGAGTCACCCCCGGTGCATTATAGCTCTCACCAACTAGAATTTTTTGGAGTGCGCTTCCGCTATACGACGTCGTGGGGCAAGGGACGAAGCGCGCGGAGCCTAATGAAAACGACCTTGCACTACAAAATGGACACAATCAAGGAAATCAAACATAATTATTGTTCACCTCCGGATAGAGAAGATTGTTATTCATACCCGCAGATTTAGTAGATTGTTTTCTGGTTTTCTGGGTTTTATGGTAATTTACGTGTTTCGTTGGAATTGAGAAACGGACAAGGATTAAATTGCCTTTTATTACGTTTGTGAAAGTTTAGGTTTAGTGGACGGACTACTTTTAGAATTCTCTTAATCGCTGAGGAAAAAAAACTGTCGAGAGATATGAAGAATTTCATTAATATGACGCATCATCAATCAATTCAGATGGACTTTGTGTAAATACATTGCTTGTTTGCTTTTTATGTTGTTTTTTCCTTTTGATAAATTTGCCTTTCATGTTGACAAGTTGTTGCAAGTGTACCATTGAATATAACATGATAATAAGAGAACAAAAAATTGCAATCAAGCATAACATCCCGATCTCAATGTTAACTTCATGCAACATAATCGCAGTATTACATAATCTACAATCCCATGATTAAAATAAAACGTCTGAGGTTGCAAATTGACTCACCAATCCAAAAAATAACACATCGATGAATAGTGTGATACATTAAGTGGAGCCGTTCGTTAATATCCAAATGACGAATGATGATGTGTTTTCCTTTTTTGTCGAAGCAATCACATTATATACATGTACATTACCACTATATATTATATACTAATGCCTTTTTTTTTGTTACAGACGTATAATTACAGTCTTTTAACTTGTCTGGTCGGAGGGAGAAATTACCAATGGTATCTTATTTTTGCCGTTAATATGTAGAATTTCCTGAATTTATTAAACCTCTATTACAGCTTACAATAGGACTGTAAATCGTTATCCTACTCAATACAAAAATAGACGAAGATGGTAAATGGATCATCTAGCTCCGCTTTGTGTTTGCCGTTTGTTAAAATCGGTTGAAACCACAAGGTAATCAAATAGGTTATTTCACCGTATAGCCTCATGCTTGATAAGCTACTTTATTTTACTGAAGTCGGGGAGGACCCGATATTAATTGTGCGAATCCAATACTTGATATCTTCTTTAAGATACCGACGTAGTTTCAAATTTTGTCTGTACTTAAGTATTTCTCCTTACAATTCGACCCAATATTCTTAATTCTTCTAAATTTTTTTTGTTATGAGTTGTTGTAACTTGTAAGTGACGGTCCTGACGAAGAGACCCTCGAGTCCTAATTAGTTTATTTTTCAAGTAAGACTGGCCCTGTAAGCTCTCTTCACTTTTACCCTCATTTCATCCACGATTTTATTTGAGGAATTAAAATCCAACGTTTTGAACCAGTCATCGTAAATGTGTGAAGTTCATTGTTTAAATGGTAAAAAAGTAATTGTAAATATCACCGATGCAATCTAGTATACGAATCCAATAAACCTTGGTACGCACCAAGAGGGAATTAGAAGATGTGACCGCATCTTTTGAAGCTTTGATTGCTCAGGTTAGCTGTTCTTTAAGTATATAAGGCTGTGCTATTTTAGTTGGTGGGGATCTTCAAACAAACAAAAACAGTTGACATTGTTTGTGTCGTCACGGTTAAATTTATCAGCTGGAATCGTAAAAATGCAACTCCATCATCCATTGCCCGTGCCTCCGTCGAACTAGACGGTCCCAAACAAGGCCAAGTGGGATGCCATAACACGACAAGATAAGTTACTCCGTACACTCGAATCCAAAAAATCTGTACGGACGGGGCAGTAAACCAAGAAACAGTGTAAATCTTATCACGTGACACCGGCCCCCGCCTTAGGGTCAAAGGACGTGAACACGTGGTTGGTGGCATAGTTGAGTTGCATTTTCCAACTGACACTCCATCAAATCTGATGGAGATATATACACGTGTTTTTGGATATTGTTTGGAAATCCTTGGGTTAAGAAAATTTTTTTAAAAAACGAGAAAGAGGATATTATCGTTTTGGCCGTTTATCTTCTGGACACCTCAGTGATGCGCACCTTACTTTGTCTTTTTGCTATTACTGTTTTTGGTTTGTGGCGGATGATGAAAATTAAAGCCAAAAAGATTAGAGAAAACACGAATATTATCCACGATAATTTTACTACGAACAGGTTGGTTAGTTACCCAAATTAAGTTACCCTGATCCATGGTCTGGGTTAGTGATTGACCTTGAAATCTATTAAAAATGGAACAAAGTTAAAATGTTTTTGTAAAAATAATATCTCCTGTTTATTTTTTTCATAAAAAAATACTCAAGTCCGGTAATTCAAGTTGCTTATTGAGTTTGACATATGTAATTAATAAATTGAATTATCAGATTATTCCCTTTTAATTTTTCAAGTCTAATAGTTACGTACCCCTAGCTATAGAATTTTATTATTAGTGCATGGTCCATGTGAGTCTATTGCCTTTAAATGTACAGGTACGTATTTTATTTCCCACCTGGGTAACTTTAGCTCCACAATTACATATACTCGAGATCGTTTTTAATTATCCTAAACTAAATTACATGATGATGTTGGATTTACTTTTTATACGATACAAAAAATGCTAATTTTGCATAATTTTTGAGATGTGACCCAGTGACAAGTTTTGAAGCAAAAGAAATGTATAACCCAGAGATTATGGATCGTAAGTCAAAAGTTTTGTTAGACTAATATAATAGTTTCATCGATTTCCAATTGAAAATAATATAAAGTCATAAGAAATTCAATTGAATTCTTATCAAGTGGGGTCTAACAAAGTAAAGTTATTGGTCGGGCATGGATATTACTGGTAATTCCAATATTGTGACAAAAGGAGCGAAAGTGAAATATTTGTTTAATCGTTTATGGATCTAGCAATTTGGATGGTGATAATGTATGATAATTATGCTTTTGTTTCTCATCCTCGGAAAGAAAAAGAGGATGTGGACAACCCTATCCACATAACCATCATAGATCAGTGTGGGACATGAATATTTTGTTCCAGAACAGTATCAAACACTCATGGAACTTTGTCAAGGGGGAATGTGCTTGCTTGCAGGTAAGAAGTCATCAAACTTGGTCATGTCTCCTTTTTTTTTTTTTTTTCCTTCTTCCTCTTGTCAATTAATCGCGTGCTTATCTATTGGATAACTATTTTTACCTAAAACTAGTGTGTTAGGTTGTCCTTAGTCATAAACAGTCAACAAAATAATGTTGGTTAGAATGGAGTTGTTAAATTGCAAATTCCTCGGGCCATGTTTCAGGATCTTGTGCTTTGTTCATGTCGCCTCTTATAGCTACACGGAAGAAAATGACCAATAAATTAGAAATGGTGGATTGTGTTCTTCTTTTTCTTAGGAATTTTTTGTCATGGTTCTGTTTAACTGGAAACACCTTTTCTTGTCTCTTTTCCACTGACTGGGTCAACTCATAAACAGGCCGTAAGCGGCCCATTTCACCCTTAAAAGTGATCCACGGGCTCTCTTTCTTGTGCTCCATCCGCTTGGTTTTCCTTCTCTTACTCGTTGGGCTGCTCAAGTTAGTGTTAGAAATTTTATCCATATTATAAAATCTGCTATCTTCGGTATTAAATTAACGGGCTTAAAACGGCTTAACCATGAAATTTAATATTTGTTGCCACAGAGGCCTAAAAAAGTATCCTAAGCCGAGATAAATTTTTTTGTGGGCTTCTTAAGATCTGGTTCTAGAATTTTGGTTTCATATGGTATTCGGAGCTTTGTCCGTTCTCTATTAATTGTGTGAATAAGTCCAATATTATATAAAATAAATTTTTTGATAAAAAAAATCGATCTTTAAGCGGACAACTGTTACGCTCTTCCTTCAATTCCAAATATCTTCCCTTCAAAATTGCACATTGAGATTTTCTTCTTATATAACACCTCTTATCGATGCGTGCATAATGAGTCTAGCCTAATCTAATACATAATATTCTGATTATGAACTGAACTGGACTAATCCGGACCACAACCTTCACCCGAGGATATATATCATATATGAACATGACTAGAAAAATATTTTGCTCCCAAGGCCTGGCCTATGCACATCCTTAGTTTCGATCCATTACCGTTCCGTTGCAGACTTTCTTGAAAAAATTGAGCTGGGCCAAGTGGTCCGGCGCATTTGGAACATTCATCTTGGGCCTAATTTACTTCCATTTAAGGTTAAACCGAACCGGACCATGTCAGATATTTTCTTATACGTGGACACGTTTCATATTCACTTTTTTTTTTTAATATTTTGACCGTCTTTTTCATTTTGCAACACATTTTGGAGATGAAGAACCGGTGGTGGAGAGGGTGACAACCCAGTCTATATCCAATTCGCAGTTCCTCATTTTCACTCGCTGCACTAATACCCACCTTATCATTCTCCAAAGCTCACCGGGGCATTATATGTTTATGGACGCAAAATGGGCGTAGAGTTTAGGCTTTCTCTGAAGCAGGGCTTTCCAGTTCACACAAGTTCTGTCAATAATTCAACTTCTTGGTTCTCTTCTTCTTTGGGTGAGTTCATTGCCCTTATGTTCTCCGTTTTCTTAAGTTTTTACACCAAATTCAAATACAGCGAATTGAAACTATTTGTTAACTAACTTAACCTAAGAGGCTACGTTGCTGAATAACGTAAACCTATCCTAGAATCGTAGTTTTGTTTGTAACTACAAAAGCATTCTTGATAGACAAACAGACATGGTCTTTTATTAGCTTTTTGTGATCATTGAGACTAGAATCCTAATTGTAAAAATTACAGCTAGGGGAAGAGAGGGTTCTGTGAATGTGTCAAGGCTGCCTTCTCTATCTCTTGTTTCC
The DNA here is from genome assembly GCA_028386065.3 of Turnera subulata. Classification (NCBI taxonomy): domain Eukaryota; kingdom Viridiplantae; phylum Streptophyta; class Magnoliopsida; order Malpighiales; family Passifloraceae; genus Turnera; species Turnera subulata. The sequence continues at coordinate 41,059 of JAKUCV010003350.1, read as the reverse complement.
GAAGAGGGTTACAACTATCCTTTGAAGAGGCATGCTAGTTCATCTGCAGTGCAGACATTAGAGAGTGATTGCTCGCTTAGGGAGGGCCTCAAGGTTTGAACTTGCACCTGTTTTTTTTGTTGTTTATTTGCTCGTGTATGCGAAATGCAATTACTTATTGTTGATTTTGTAGGTAAATATTGACAAGAGATCTATTGGTGGACTGAATAAGGTGGTTGGTGACGGTGAATTGCCAGTTGAAGAGGGTGTTCTTTATACAAGCCTTGAACAGAGGGGGTCATCGCGGTTTAATTTGTTAATAGAGAATCTTGATGCTTTGGAAAAATCATTAGCTGATTCGGAAGCGTTAAAATTGGAGAGAGATATTCTTCAGCAATTGGGAAGGCTTGGGGCTGTCAAGTTATTGGACAATTGCCTATCAAGGAGCTTTGAAATCTCCAATATTTTGGGCTTGTCTGATGTTCCTACTGAGAATATTGAAGAATGTAAAACAAATGGCGCTCCTGAAAATCACAAAGCCAAAGTCTTTGTTCGCTCCGGGAAAAAGGAAGAAAGGAAACGCAAAAGGGAAAGCGGTTCCTCAGTGAGTGGCTGTAACCCTTCTAAGTCGAAGAGCAGAACGTTGAGGATTCCCAGAAATGAGACAGGAATGGCGAAGGGAGCGAAGGTCGTGCTATAGATTTCTTAACGTGCAGTTAGTTTTCTTGTTTTAAGGCTACATTTGCTAACACCATCCTATTCATTGGTCAGATGGCTTCGCAATTGGAGAGAATAAAAATAAATTTGGGGGAAGAAACAGGCCAAGTTGTCAGTTTCAGTTGCTGGGCTGAAGCAGCTGGACTGGACAGGAAGGAGCTCCAGCAGCGGTTACGTTTTGGTTGGTATTGCAGGGATGAGCTCATAAAATCCACTCGGTCATTGGTGTTATACATAGCGAAAAGCTATTGGGGCGCAGGAATAACCTTGGATGATTTGATTCAGGTTTGTTTCTCTTTCTTTACTATTTTTATCAAGCTGCTTTTACTGCTGGTAGCTAGCTGCATTCTTAGTTAAATAGATTTGTGAAAGAAATTGGATTCTGTCTTTTGAATGCTTGGAATTCTCAAATTAGTGAATTCTAGGATCTGAACTGAGACAAGTTCGGTATTCGCTGTTGAATCAGTTGGATGTTTGCTCATTGTAGCTCTTCATGTTTGTTTAGCTGCCCAAACCTCAATTAGCACAGTGGTTTGAGATGTGAGTGTTTTGAACCTACTTTATGGAGCGGGAAACTGAATAATTCCTACACTGATCAACTGAACCCTTGATATTGTACTTATCCAAACTAAGGCTGAATGTGATGACAACTGATTAAAAGCTATAGTTTGGAAATTTATTTCATTAGAAGATTAGCTCTTTGACGGAGAAAGGCGCATAATATCTTTATCTCCTGCATGGTTTTGCTTGAAGTTCCAATAAGAATTTACTAATTGGGTGGGAACTGGAAATAAAGTATCTTCGATGGTCACATATAGTCTTCTTTGTATTTTCTCATTTTGCATTTCAATTATTGACCAGAGGTATCTATTTAGGATGCAATCATTTCCTATTGTTGCTTTAGATCAATAAATGCTAGAGGTTAGCATTTCTCAAGCTCTGAAGAACAACCGAAGAGTTTATGCTAAATACCATTGAAAATAGGGGAGGTAAACAAAAGCACAGGAAAAGTACCTGTGGCGGATTCATGCTTATTGCTTAGTAGACACTTTTATATTGGAATGTTAATTTCGTGTTCCAATGTTTCAGGCAGGAAGGTTGGGTGTCTTGCAAGGTGCAGAAAGATTTGATCATACAAGAGGAATCAAATTCTCTACATATGTCACATACTGGATACGAAAATCCATGTCACGGATGGTGGAGCAAAATGGCTCAGCAATCCAAATTCCTGTATGTTCCTTTGTATTCTTTCGGAGACTGTCTCTCCTTTAATAAGATCGAAGCTCTGATTTGTGCGGTTTTCTTGTTCTTTGTTTTCTTTAGTCTACATTAATACAGGCAAAACATCAGATAACAAAAGCGCGAAAAGCCCTTAGGAACAGCAATGGAAAACGTCCAAATGACACTGAAATTGCCAAGTTCACTGGTCTTTCCTTGGCTAAAATTAAAGCAGCTAGTGAATGCTTGAGAGTGGTGGGTTCAATAGATCAGAAGATCGGTGATCTCCTCAATGTAGAAATTTCGGTATGCCGCCTTCTCTCCCCACATCCATCTCTTAATTTCTTTTTTTTTTGAGAATCAAAAGCTTTCAATTGATAAACTGAGTTACAGTAAAAACTCTAACAAAAGTTACAGACAGAGACTGGCAGTACACCAGAATAGAGCAATGGAGATACTTCAGAACAGTAAAACTAGGGATAGAAGTGAATGCCCCAGGAATTATAAAGAATCTGAATTCCTATGAAGAGATTGCGTGACTTGAGGGGAGCCATGCCACAAAATCGCAGCTATCCATCCATCTCTTATTGTGCATGCTATTTCCCAATTTATCATTAAACAAACTGATTTGGGGCCGAAGTGCTATCTCTGTTTCTTTGAGGATAAAAGCTGCAATAAAGTACTGCATAATGTAGCCATTCCATTTAAATTACTACTCCGACATGTCATCTTCTTGACCCATATTTTATTTACTTGACTTAAACATGTTGTATCTCGTTGCAGGAAACTATTCCAGATACTTCCACTCCAAGTGGTGAACAAGAAATCATAAGGCAGCAGATGAGGGAAGAGATTTATAATATTTTGAGAGGGTTGGATCCAAGAGAGTTACAAGTGCTCACTGTAAGATACGGGTTTGGGGGCCATCAACCGAAATCTCTTGGGGAGACTAGTAGGCTGCTGCATATAAGCAAAGAGTGGGTAAGACGGATAGAGAAAAAAGCCATAATGCGACTAAGAAACGAAGAAACTGTCCAAAATCTACGTCACTACTATTATGAGTATTTGTAGTGTAAGCACTATCCTCGGCTCGCATAATACCTTCCTTGGGAGATTAGATTGGAAACTTTTTTTTGATAGAAATTCGATTGGAAACTTGACTCATACCTATCACTTTATACGTAGACAGGTTGACTAGAAAAAGGAAGAGAGTAGACCTACAAGAGACTAAAGTTGCTTTTGTGAATCTGCAAGAAATTTGGTGGTTGGCTTTCCGTCCTTCAATCCTGTCGGCTGGGCATTATTCCATTACGGGTCTTCTGGTACATTTAGAATTACTCGAAGCCTACTGTGAGTTCACATCACTATACCTTGCAATCACATCTGTCCTCTTGTCAGGACAGGAAAAGCACAGTCAAGTCTATGTTTTGTGTTTGCCGATCAGGTGGCGTATTAAAATTTACATATTGTAGCTTGTTTTTTCTCCAAGACTTTGATTTTGGTTGTATATATACAATAAACAACTTGTAGGGGTAAATACTGGAGTATATTGTATTAGACTTTCTTGGGTATGGTTCACGAAAGTCTGCTTTAAAGTCAAGCTTTGTGGATGAGAGGAGTACCAGGATTTGCTGGATTTGAATCAGCAATCCATGGTTGTTGTGTTGGTTCGTGGTATGAGACGTAGTCATATTCTTAAAAGTGGATGATGGGTGGAATTCCTGGATTTTTGCAGAATCAAACTTGGTTACTTTCGACTTTTGATACTCATTCATCAGCAAGACTTTAGATACTCATTTTCTGGAGTCAGGTGACCCAAATCCGAAACCAATTTCCTTTTTCCTTTTTTAACTTTTTAATTACTTCCTGCCGACATGTCAACTTGTAATGTAAGGTCTAAATCTTGGAGAATTTAATGGATCAAATCTAACGGACCAACTCAATGGAACCATGAGAATAATGGAGTGAGTAATCCCATAATAGCACAACAGGGACTATATAATTTCTCTAGAAGCGTCTTCTTTATCAGACGGATCAACATTATTTTCATACACCTGCTCCCACATAAAATGACATAATTAAATACGCAGAAAGTGTAAAAGAAACCGTCAGACCAGGTAATTAAAGCGCAACAAGACATGTCTCCGCACTTCCGGTATTAATTAATTAATCGGCTAAAACTTGATACCAGAACTGAATCGAGTTTAGTTTCAAACTGAAAAGTGGGTTGGGCTTAGAATACCAAATTCTTTGTGATTGACGGATGCCACCTTGACATGACATTTGGGCAGCAATCTACTCGACGTAAGTTGAAGCTACGGATTAGATATGAAAATAAATCTGATATAATCCGCTAATTGGTTATTTTCATTACGAATGATAAATGAAAAGAAAGTGATAATGTCGGCTACTTTATGTTCCTCTCTGGCTTGTCCAGAAAATAATATAAAGTCTCTTATCGGAGCAACGGGGGAGTTGAAGGCGAATAGATAGTGATACAATCAGTTGGTGTTAATTTTTTTTTTTTTTATCTTGTTCGCAAAAGGAAAAAGCAGCTTATTGGCTATGGCGGAGCTGTTGGGAAATAAAAAGCACAAAAAAGACAAAGTTATAAAGATGATGCAAACTTCACAAGATAAAGGGCAATTCTTTGTGTATACGTTTTCCAGAAAATTCTCACAAAATGATATAAAGTGATGCGATTGGGAGGCTTGTGTATAACGAACAGGATATTCTGAACTCTTTATAGGCATATAAATTCGCAGGAAGTGGGTGATGAGGGGATCGTGACCAAAAAAATGAAAAATGTGGCAGCAGCAGGTAAATACATGGATTACCAAATGGGGCAACAGATTCTCCACAAACCAGCCTCGTTTCAACCCTGCACAAGTCATTAACACCCACAAAGCTGTATATACACCCATACAGCTCAGGTGACTAAGCCACACACTGATATGCCGTAGCTACGCGTGTCCATAGTTCATACCATTTGGCTTTGGATCAAGTAACGCATCGCCCCCATTCGTTTTGGTTTAATTCATGAGTCATCGCCCGCTATGCCAAGGCACCTTGGATTTTGATTAACGTGAAACCTGCATTTGATTTTGACAGTTTGCTGGTGTATTTAATTTTACTTACTACTAGTATTTAACCATCCACAATAGGCTATGGCTATGTTTTACATGCAAGCCATTTTTTAGTTTTAAATTTATATTATGGTGGTGGTATCCATGCGAGTCACGCAAACAGCTGCAAATTATCATTATCATTATTATTATTACTACTAGTTAATTAGTTATTAACCTTTTGTTTAAATCACAGCGTTTTTTCAAATATACTAGGTTTTTACGGGGTTTTGGCTCCTCCACGTTATGCCTTCTTTTGGATCACCCGTTATATAACCGCGCGTGGCCACTACCCCACAACATAAAACCATCAAATCCCGAGGCAAAATCTGTTGTTTGTGTTTCCACCGTCTAAACACTTTACCTTTGGACAAATGGAAGCCCTTTGATATGCTACCTAATACATCGCGTGATATAAACGCTCCTTCATCTCACCTGTGATTCATCAGGAGCTTTTAAAAGGCCCATCCAATAAATATCCCATTGGTTAAAGTCCCTGAAAGTCCACAAGAAAAGGAAAAGTTACTCACCTTCGACCAATAACAATCCAAATCGAATCCAAGCTCACGTGAACTCAAGTTTCATTTATCATATCTTTTTTAACATCGCCCCCTGTAAAGTTTCTCTTTCCTCCTTTCTCTCTCAGCTTCTCTGCCCCCTTCCTCCCCTCTCTCTTAGGCCACCCCCCACCCTTTCTCTTTCTATTTGCAGAGAAACCATTTCTAGGGTTTTCGGTTCCATTGAATTTTTCCTCTATACCTTTGTTTTTACACAAATTTTGCTCCTATGCTGCTCCTAATATCTAAATGCGTTTGTTTTCATTTCCAATCAACTCCATCCAGAACCAATCTTAGCTCTCCATTCTAATGACTTACACAACCAGTGAATGGCTCGATTTCGCTCTCCCACTCTCTTCGATTTCGTCATTTTTGTAACTGCCCTAACCTTAACCTCGACTAACCTCGCTCTGTCCTCCTCCGCCGACGGAGCTAACCGTTTATCGATAACCGATTTGGATTCCAGTTACGCCTACCTCTTCCACCAGGACTACTCTCCGCCGGCCCCGCCGCCGCCTCCGCCGCTCCCACCGTCGGTGTCATGCGCGGACGATCTCGGTGGCATCGGCACTCTGGACACCACATGCCAGATAGTCTCCGATGTGAACCTCACTCGCGACGTGTACATACAAGGGAAGGGAAATTTTATAATCCATCCCGCGGTTAGGTTCCATTGCCCTATCTCCGGCTGCTCGGTGACGATCAACATCACCGGGAACCTGACCTTATCCGTAAATTCCTCGATTGTTGCCGGTACTTTCGAGCTCGACGCCTATAATGCGAGCTTTTTGAACGGCTCCGTGGTGAACACCACGGGGCTGGCAGGGAGGCCACCGGCACAGACGAGTGGGACGCCGCAGGGGATTGAGGGGGCGGGTGGGGGCCACGGAGGGAGAGGTGCGTGTTGCTTGGTGGATCACTCGAAGCTTCCGGAGGATGTGTGGGGTGGGGACGCTTATTCGTGGTCGGGCCTGCAGAAGCCGGTGAGTTATGGGAGCAAAGGTGGGACTACCAGCCAGGAAGTGGATTATGGAGGTGGTGGGGGCGGGAGGGTGAAGATGACGGTGTCGGAGTATCTGGTTGTGGACGGGTTTTTATTGGCGGATGGAGGTGACACGGGTGTCAAAGGAGGTGGGGGCTCTGGTGGCAGCATCTACATCAAGGCTTATAGAATGTAATTTCTTATCACTCTCTCTTTTTGGTTGATAACTTTATTTTCTCGGTGAGGGTTTGTTATTTTTTTGGTTTAGGAAGACAGTAATTGTAGATTTGTTTATTAAGAACTTATGCAAGTGTTTGGCAAGAGCGGCGAAGATACCAAAGTTTGAAGCTCTAACGTTTCCTCGAGTGCCATTTTCTTTTTATGGAATTTATAGAAATACGGGCCATTTGCTTGAGTTTTTGAGTTTCCATAACAGTAATCTGAAATAACCGTGACTCTAGCCCTTTCGGAACGGCCCACTTTCTGAGCTTCAGAGCACCGTTATGATGAAAGTTTATGTAAGAATTGCGTGGACATATCTATTGAAATTTCTATAGCAAGAGAGAACCTGAAGAATTCTTTCTAAGAGTGTCCTCCTATCTATAATCTGCTATTAACTGAAGCTGCGGGTGGAATACGTCCTAATAATTATTTAAATTTTAGTTCGACATAGAAAACATCAGTTCTGATATGAAGTTTCTTATTCTGGGGCACCTGGACCCTTGGTTTTTAAGTGGGAAGGCTATTAACTGTTGTGCGATTTGGGATTTTGTTCTCAGAATGAGAATAGATGCCTTTGGGGTTATAATGATTCATAGAAGTGGTCTTTATTTGACTCAGCTTGCATTGGCTAAAGTATTTTCTCTATGAGCTTTATTATTTCTACAATCTGTGTCTCTGTGAAGAGCAGGACTGGAAGTGGCAGGATAAGTGCTTGTGGAGGTGATGGTTTTGGGGGTGGCGGTGGTGGAAGAGTTTCAGTCGACATTTTCAGTAGGCATGACGAGCCTCAAATTTTTGTTCATGGTGAGACTTATGACGTTCTTTACATTCCTAACTTATATCATGGTTATCAACGAGCTTATTGAACAATTTTGGTTGAATAAAACTTCTTTGTAATTGTAATAAATGAGATATTCATAGTCATTTTAAATTATTACTGATAAGAAAAATTTAATATTTAAGAAGAACAGGGAACTGCAATACTATATCTGACTGTGAAGCAAGCGCTTCAGCAAGGATAGAATTTTCCTTAAAGTCATACTACTGGTACTGAGGAATAGGATCATATAAGGTCTCTATAAAAGAACCATGACTCTCTTTGTCGTCAAGATGGCATCATCAATATGTTACTGTTGACATTTAAGTTCTTTCTTTTGTAAACATTGTCTGCCCTTTTTCTGTCCTTTATTTTTATTCTGTAAATTCTCTGTGTAGGTGATGCATCAGCCTCTTTATAAAGGCGAAGTATCAGCTTACTGTTATTATTATTATTATTGTTGTTGTTATTGCTGTTGTTGTTACTATTAGTTTGTTTTAAAAGTATCAGCTTATTTGCTGGGCCTCATTTGCCTTATTTATACTCTTTCTAACCAGTTTCTCTTGTCATTCTTTTTTCTTAGAATTTTGTTTGTTTGTATATATTTATACCCTGGGTTTTCATGGCTCACTGCTGATCTGTAGTCAATGGGATTACAATTTCTGGCTGGTTGTCAGATCTGATTGTTTGTAGCTTTCTTCTAGTATACTTGCCAATATATTGATTGTGCAGATGCTTAGATATGCATGCTTTCTTGCTATATTTTCAGGAGGAAAGAGCCTTGGTTGTCCAACAAATGCTGGTGGTGCTGGAACTTTATATGATGCTGTTCCTCGGAGCCTTATTGTCAGCAATAATAATATGTCGACAGATACAGATACACTTCTATTAGAGTTTCCTTATCAACCTCTTTGGACCAATGTTTACGTACGGAATCATGCTAGGGCTGCTGTTCCCTTGCTCTGGAGTCGTGTCCAGGTTTGTGAAATTTTATTTGTTTGAAAGTTTCTCTTTTTGTTATTTTACTTGTTGGTTTTCTTATTTATTCTAGATGTCCTTGCATATAATTTCTGGACTCACGCACATATTCTTTAATGGATATAATCACAGTTAGAGCTAATTCTGATGCAATTTATAGGTTCAAGGACAGATAAGCCTGTTGTGCCATGGGATGTTAAGCTTTGGGCTTGCTCATTACGCTTCGTCAGAGTTTGAACTATTAGCAGAAGAATTACTAATGAGTGACTCTGTCATTAAGGTGTGCTACGTCTACTTCACCTGATGTCTTTGCATGGCTTGATGTTCTTTGCTATGGCTACTTTGCATGATGATTTTCTGAAATGTGCCAGAACTTTGACGTGGGAGTATGAAAATCCTGCGTTATTCCTTCCCTCTTATGCTGTGCTTCATTTCCAGTTTTGTTGCCAAAATTGCTCTCCTCGAACCTGGGCCGTTTTTCTTCATTTTTTTCTTATACATTTCTGCTGCATGTGCTTCTCAGTATGTGCGTCGAAGTATCCTTGTTTTTGCCTTCTGTTTACCAAACTTTTGTTCACTTAAACTTATTGAAGCTTCTTAAATGCCTGTGGTGATGTTGGGCATATTGGCTTGTGCTATGGTATGACTATGTTCTTAGTCTCTGTAATATCCTTTCATGCATGATGCAGTGATAACCTTTGCATCTGAAGCACTAACACCTGCCCCCTTGGAGATGACTTAGTTTGATTAGATGATTGGTTTTCTGCTTATTTTGATTGTTCTGTTCCTGCAGTATTTGCAGGTGCATTGACTTATCAGCTTATGGGGCTTGTATGAGGCTTCTTATGTTGCTTGTATGCATATAATTATTGATACATTTGGCGTTTTCTTGTCACTCTTCAGGTATATGGTGCTTTGCGCATGAGTGTAAAAATGTTCTTAATGTGGAATTCCCAAATGCTTATAGATGGCGGTGAGGATGTAGCTGTTGCAACCTCTTTGCTTGAGGCCAGTAATTTAGTTGTGCTTAAGGTATGAGACCAACCATAATATCTATTTTCTCAATTTGTTGCTGTGATGCATTTTCTGTGACATTTATTTATTTTTTCCTTGGGATAAAACAGGAATCATCTGTCATATACTCCGATGCGAATCTGGGTGTTCACGGGCAAGGTTTGCTAAATTTGTCGGGACCTGGAAATCGAATTGAAGCTCAACGTTTGGTTCTCTCGCTGTTTTATAGTATCCATGTAAGCTGCAGTTTTCTACTAGTAACTCTCATCAGTGCTACAGCCTTTGTTGAGCTGTAAATTTTTCTTTTGTGCTTTCGTGGGCTAGTTGTAGTTTTATGTCCTTTCTTTTTTTGGTAAATGAATGGCTTGTAACGTTGGAGCACATTTGTCTCATTGGTGATCTGCACCTTCTGAGTTCTGATGCTCATTTTATCATATCGCTTGTTTGATTGGCAATTGGTTTTTTGATACTGCATCGTAACTGTCCATTCTAGGAAGTTCAAAAGAATGGGTTGGCTTTCAATATGGCCTTGACTGTAGCCTTTGCTGCATGGTAAATTTAACTTTCACACTGGATTTTTGGTGATAAGAGGTAATTGGTGAGTTGGATGAATGATATTTGTTGGAATTAACATAATATTTATTGCACTAAAATTTTCTCTTTCTTGAGATGACAGAGAGTATTTACTGTGCTTTGACATTACGGCATAGTAATATAATTATATTTCTTTATTGTTCTTGCCTCTCAATCGAGTATATTGCTGCGGAAGCATATATCCCTGCATTAGTTTGTTGTGCAATGGTTATTTTCAGGCTTATTTATACTGTGAATGGTTTTATGATACTAGCTTGCTGATGTCCATTGAGTTTCAGTAACAATAGCCCAGTGATTGCTGGTTGCACCTCTTCTATTGTCAGTACTAATTACTCAGTTCCTATCACTAAGCGGTGCTGCTATTAAGTAGCTTTTCACTCTGCCTTAGAATGTATGAGAAAAATCAACGTTTTGGATGCCCAAGGTTTATGAATATGGTCTCGAATTGCACATGTAAGAATATAATTTCCTATTCACTTGTGGCCACAGCAATGATCACTTCTGCTTTTTGTGTAGGTTGGATCTGGATCTGTTTTGAGTGGTCCTCGTGAAAATGCAACCAGTGATGCTGTGTAAGTTCACATTTTCGTACACCTTCTTCTGTGTGTGTGTTTTAACTTACCCTAGTTCTGTGGTTTTAGTATGCCAAGGCTCCATTGTGAACGTGAAGATTGCCCTGTTGAACTACTTCATCCTCCTGAAGATTGCAATGTGAATTCGTCCCTTTCTTTTACTCTTCAGGTGATGATGAAACGAGGCTGCATGTTATGATGAGGATGGATATTTCAGCTTATTTGACTTCTATATTTTCTGAAAATTCAGATTTGCCGGGTGGAGGATATCACTGTTGAAGGACTTATAAAAGGATCTGTTGTTCATTTCCATCGGGCAAGAACTGTATCTGTCCCATCTGCTGGAGCAATTAGTGCCTCTGGAATGGGTATACTTTCGTTTTTCTGTTTTAAATTTCTGTTGTGGTTATCAACAGTTGTCATGTTCTTATGCAATCACTTAAAATCTCTCCCCCCTCCACATTGAATTTTGTATGGTTACTAAATATCTTTTAGTTCATTTATCAACCAAAAACAAGGATGGAAGATAAGTTTGCTTGTAGAAATAGCTTTTAGGTGGATAGATTGGATTACAGGGAGATTGTTATGTATGCAGGCTGCATTGGTGGTATTGGCAAAGGGAAGTTCTTAAGCAATGGCATTGGAAGTGGTGGCGGTCATGGTGGTAAAGGGGGCATGGGATGTTACAATGATAGTTGTATTGAAGGCGGTGTTGCATATGGAAATGCAGAGTTACCTTGTGAACTTGGTAGTGGAAGTGGAGATGAAAGCTCAGCTGGCTCAACTGCTGGTGGTGGTATTATAGGTAAGCTCTGTCCCCAATTAACCAGACAATTGTGCGGGGACTTGCTTGCTATGTAGAATTCTTTGGTACTAATCTCTTAGATGCTTAATATTTGTTCGACATCTGCTATGTTATTATTGGAGGGTGGCTAAAGCCAGTAAGGGATTGCGATCTGTCAGTGTGGGTTTTGATGTGGCCATTGATTTTGAAAAATGAGTTGGGGTTTGGTTATCTTTTGTTTTGCATTTGAAGAAAGTTGGCTGTCTGTTGCTGTACCATTTTTCTTTTACCTGATGACCCCTCTGTTTTCATGTCTCCTGATCAGTAATGGGTTCATTGGAGCATCCTTTATCAAGTTTGACTGTTGAAGGTTCAGTGAGAGCTGATGGAGAAAGTTCTAAAGGAAATCTCGTGCAAGCAGGCTATGCTTTTATGAGTAATGTCACCAATAGTCCTGGTGGCGGTTCTGGAGGAACCGTACTTTTATTTTTGCATACGTTAGAGCTTGGTCAGTCTGCTGTGCTTTCAAGTGCTGGAGGATATGGCAGCCCGAAAGGGAGTGGTGGAGGAGGTGGTGGAAGGGTTCACTTCCATTGGTCAGACATTCCAACTGGAGATGTGTACCAGCCAATTGCTAGTGTCAAAGGGAACATTCATACAGGGTTTGTATCTATGTATCCATATATTAATTGTTTACACTGTGCTGATGATTTCTATGGTTGCTAGAACACTGTGCTGATGATTTCTATGGTTGCTAGAGGATGATCAATATAGTAGCTTTTAACAGGACATGCTTTCCAGTTCTGTTATGGTTGTCTTGATTGTTTAGCTAAATTATTAATATGAACCCGAGAAATTGATTTCATTGTGGTGTTCCAACTGGGATGTTGGCTGGTCAACACCTCTCACAGCTAGATCATAACAGTAAATATGCAAATGGGATGGGAATGCTTAAACAGTTACCTTCACTGTTAGTAGGCCATGAATTCTGTGCTTCCATGGTGTCATCACCTTGCATTAAGTACCCATCGGAGCATTATTTTGAATGAACTTTCTAAGACTATAATTTTCCTTCTATTGCTTTTATGTTAATATAGTTGGCATTCATTTAATTCCGGTGAAAGTTGTATTCCATCTTCTATGAGCAACTTTGGCGCTAAATTTTTTTACCTTCTGTTATGCACTATGTTTTAATAGCTTTCAACTGTCACAGGGGAGGATTGGCCCGAGAGAAGGATGGTACTGGAGAAAATGGTACAATGACTGGGAAACCTTGCCCAAAAGGGCTCTATGGAACTTTTTGTGAGGTGTGTGATTCTGGACATTATGTGTTCATATATTTTACTTATCGACTGATATCTGCCTTTCTGTTTGTTGAGCATTTGTGTGCGCTATACAGGACTTCGATCTTGCTTCCAGTGAACTGGTTAGGAGTAAAAAATAATGTGATATCTGATGTGCTATTGTTGGTTTGGACCTGTTGACTTGTCTACTTGGTTCAGACATTTATGTTATGACAATAGTTGCATAAACTTTGAGATGAGGTTGTAATTGCAGTTTACCTTTTCTTACTGAATTGTTTATTTTTTTCTGTAATTTTTTAATTTGAGCAGGAATGCCCTCCGGGCACATATAAGAACGTTACTGGATCTGATAGGTCTCTTTGCCATCAATGCCCAGCTGATGAGCTTCCTCATCGTGCTGTATATATTGTCGTGCGAGGTACATTAAATACTTCATTCTAGCCTATCAATCATCTGGACTTTTACAGTCTTGTAACTGCATTTTGTTTATAAACAGTGAAGGATTTGGCTAGGCGCCATAGCAAGTATCATAGGTGTATTAGATGGTTGGGTCCTAGCACTTAATAAATTTTTTGAAAACTAAAACCTATAAAATTTAGTTTTGAGATGAACAAAGAACTCAAAGAGGCACACTGCACTCATCATTAATGCATGAAATGATAAATGAATAAATTAATTGTCTCTAGATAGTTGGAATAAATGAAAAGGCACATTCTTATACATGTCTTTGTAGAACTAGAGTAAATTATGGAACTCCTGTTAAATAATGGTAAATACTCACAGTGCTGTCTTTAACAGGTGGCATTGCTGAAACGCCTTGTCCCTACAAATGCATTTCAGACAGATTTCACATGCCAAATTGTTATACAGCCCTGGAAGAGTTGATATACACTTTTGGTGGGCCATGGTTATTTGGTCTTCTGCTCATAGGTCTTCTCATCCTCTTAGCACTGGTGCTTAGTGTTGCCCGGATGAAATTTGTTGGGGTTGATGAATTACCTGGCCCAGCTCCCACTCAACATGGCTCACAAATAGATCACTCCTTCCCTTTCTTGGAGTCATTAAATGAGGTTTACTCCATGCTCTGAGCCTGATTTATGGATATTTGGAAATCACTTGCCTAAGTTGTCACGTCTGCTTCTTTTCTTTGAAGGGTGGCTTCATTTGTGTGGTGGTTTGGAGCTTGATGTGTTGCATTCACTTTTTCAGGTGTTGGAAACAAATAGAGTTGAGGAATCTCAGAGTCATGTGCACAGGATGTATTTTATGGGATGTAATACTTTCAGTGAACCTTGGCATCTTCCACACAGTCCTCCAGAACAAATAAAAGAAATTGTGTAAGTTGGAGCTTCCATCATTTAATGGATTAGCTCTGTGTTCATGAAAAGTGATTTTCATTCTTTTTTGTAATTTTGATCATCTTTCACTGCAAGGTTGTATTGTTCTCTCATTGTTTGACCTGCAGATATGAGGGTGCGTTCAATACATTTGTTGATGAGATTAATGGTCTAGCTGCTTACCAATGGTGGGAAGGTGCCATGTATACCATTCTTTCTGTTTTTGCATATCCCCTTGCATGGTCATGGCAGCAATGGCGAAGAAGAATCAAATTGCAAAGACTACGCGAATTTGTTCGTTCAGAGTACGACCATGCTTGCTTGCGTTCTTGCCGCTCAAGAGCTCTCTATGAAGGGCTTAAGGTTAGTTTACATCAAATATTTGGTCTGTTTTGTTGCATTAGATTTAGGAATGGATTATTTGTATCATGTCCATTTCTTTATTTTGATAATTGAACATGGTATCATTTCTCCCCGAGGAACTACTTGGTGTACGGCTTACTTTCCAGAATTTGTAGTTTGATTTTGTTGCCAATACATGTTAGTTCCAAGTACTATCTTATTATCTGGTCATATGACATCAGATATATATCTTAGATATTTTTGTATTTTATATTTAACTTATGGCTTATTTTCCTCTCTGGGTCATTAGACTTAGTATATAGTGACTAGCTTATGCTTTGGCTCCACATGGTCTTCATCTTCAAATCATTCCCCTCTCTTACTGCAGATAGCTGCAACTTCAGATCTAATGCTAGCATACGTGGACTTCTTTCTTGGGGGAGATGAAAAAAGAACTGATCTTCCTCCTCGTCTCAATCAAAGATTTCCAATGTCAATACTTTTTGGGGGTGATGGAAGTTATATGGCACCTTTTTCAATTCAAAGTGATAATATTCTTACGAGCCTCATGAGCCAGGTTTGTTATTTGATTTATAGAAATTCTTTAGTTACCAAGTTCTCATTACCTACATTTTTATTGTTATGAAGAAGATGTTTGAGTCATCTATTCATTTTTTCCTGTTTGCAGTTGGTCCCCCCTACAATTTGGTACCGAATGGTGGCTGGTTTGAATGCCCAGTTGCGCTTAGTTCGCTGTGGGCGGTTACGGAAGACATTTCGATCTGTCCTTGGGTGGCTTGAAACTCACGCTAATCCTGCCCTGAGAAATCATGGGCTACGTGTAGATCTTGCCTGGTTTCAGGCCGCTTCTGGTGGTTACTGTCAGTATGGGCTTATGGTCTATGCTATTGAAGAAAATGAACGTTTGCCTATTGAAAGCTTTGATGAGGCCAAACAAACTGCCATAGGAACACGGTATTGGCTTATCATGTGTTTACTGGAATGCTATCTCCATTTGCTAACTACCAATACAAATGACTTTATTGGTTGCTGTACATCCACTATGGTATGGTGTATAGTCATCAAATGATGATCACAGCCGGTTATGCTACATTTTTGCTATTACGAAGCTAGTGTAGATGTTTAAGATTTGCAATATCAGAATCTTTTAGGAAACACTAGGCTTATTAGTAGTGTTCATGCAAAGTGGAAATGATAGACCTTCATTCATACACTAACTTGTTTGGAACATGGTGATTGAGTTGATGCTTGTGATGTTGACTTAAATTTGTGGTTTGTGGTTGCTAGATATGTGTGCACGATGTTATTTTTCTGATATGTATAGTTATTGTATTATCAACACGTGCTTGCTTAATTATATTTTACTTGTTTTTGTCACTATCCTTGGTTACCAGTGTGAAGAATGCGCATGGAGAAGATCCATTTGGTGGTCATCAGGGAGAATCTATGCACTTAAACCAATCTCATGGGACTGCTGACAGTTTAACGCGCCAGAAAAAGGGTTATGGGGGGATTATAGATGCTAACACCTTACGGACACTTCATGAGAAGAGAGATTTATTTTTCCTGATCTCTTTTATAGTTCATAATACAAAACCTGTTGGCCACCAGGTAATATTGATGCTAATATGGGAAGTTTCATTTTCTTGTGAGGGTTCTCTAGAAATTCAACTTTCATTCATTTCTTTTGTTGTTGCAGGATCTTGTTGGTTTGGTCATCTCAATGCTACTGTTAGGAGATTTTAGCTTGGTCTTGCTTACTTTGCTTCAGTTGTATTCGATTTCGTTGGTGGATGTATTTTTGGTTTTGTTTATTTTACCTCTTGGTATTCTTCTCCCTTTTCCTGCTGGAATCAATGCTTTATTTAGTCATGGGCCTAGGCGCTCTGCAGGCCTTGCTCGTATCTATGCGCTATGGAACGTTACATCCTTGATTAATGTTGTAAGTTGCATTACCCTCTTCTCAAGCTATCGTATTTTCTGCATAAACTTCTTATTGTATACTACATATGCAATATACTAAAAGTGCATTTCTTCCCAGTTGATTTTCTGTTTTCCTCGACCCTTTGTTTTATTTACGTCCACCATTTCAAATACAATTTGTTCGGTTTCTCTCTTCAATTACATTCCAATTTTGTCTATTCTTTTTGTCTACTCAAAATTCTGTTTTAACCCTTTTCCTGTTAGGTTGTAAAATTTTTTACACTTATTGTTTACTATTCACCAAGTGAGGTTTCGTTTCTTTCCCTCAAATTTATATGTAATTTCTGTGTAACCTTATGAAGGTTCAACATATAATCTCCCATCCTATGGGGAATTTTATTTTTTTCTCCTTTGTATTTGATGGTAAAGAGGTTTTATATGCATATAGGGATATTATCCACCTTATCCCTTTGAATCCACTGTAATCTTACTATACACTCAACTATCAGTCTATCCAAAAATAGAACTCAAAAAAAAAAAAAACAAGAAAAGAGAGAAAGATAAATCACCATACATCAGTTACTGGTTGTTGTTTTCTTGTACATTCTCTTGTTGCATCATAATATTGATCTTTCGAGACTTTTATGGACTGGAACTCATGATAGTGTAAGCCATAGTATTGGCTCCTTTACTCCTTTTCTTATTGTCAGCAGAAAAAAGTACATACTCATATTCAAAATAAGCTGTATAAGTATTCAACGTTGAAGCCTTGCCTGCATCAAGGCATGGGTGATCGACCATTGGGTTCCCATTTTGATCTATTATTTTATGACTCTGCCAGTTTGTTGCATTTCTCTGTGGATATATTCACTACAGCACTCAATCGTCCTCAAGTAAAAAGGTTCCCTTTCAACCGTGGAATATTAGCATGTGAGTTGATTCTTTAATTTAATGCATGTATGTTATGATGGGGAGTTTAAGTTAAAGATTCATAACATGTTCCTCTATGTCTGGTGATTCTGGTGCAGGGATGAAAGCGAATGGTGGATTTTTCCGGCTGGTCTCGTTGTGTGTAAAATGTTACAATCTCAACTTGTGAATTGGCACGTTGCAAATCAGGAGATTCAAGACCGCTCACTGTATAGTAACGATTTTGAGCTGTTCTGGCAGTCATGATAGTGTGCAAGACATTCCACATTGACAAGGGTTTTTTTTTGTTTGGTTCTCCTTTTGCATGCTTTTTGAGAGCACTAGGAAAAAGGTTGACACAGAGTAGAAATAGAGAATAGGAACAAAGAATTAGAGAGCATTCATTGATATATTTTGCAAAGTACTGTGTAATCACATTTTTTGTCTTAACTTTGTCATAAATTTCAATGTAAATATGATGGGAGTATATCCGCTCCATCACTGTATATTTTGATGGTATTTTATGCAGTAAAAATGCTTGTGGATGAGCTTAAAATATATTTTGGTTGGGAAGTGTTAGTTTTTACTTTTTATATAACATGACACATTAGTCGATTGGGGTTGGACTGAGACCAAAGAATAGGTGGTTCTTTGCGGCAGGAAGAAAACGACATTTGCCCCTCCCATGGCATACCCGCATTTCGTGCGAGGCGATTTTTTTTTTTTTTTTTTTTTTTTGCTTTGGGTGAAACATGGAATCTCCTTTCTTGTAAGAAGGCGTCATCTTTTTTTTTTTTGGTTGTGTATGAAAGGCCACATCAAAAGGCAATGGTGCTGATATGGAGTGGTTCAACCGCTATTGGGATTATTCCTATTTGTATGAGGGGCCTGGTGGAAGTTGCCCCGACAATTAAATTCTGTCATGAACAAAATTTTTATTCTTTTCCTAGTTTCAGAATGAATAATTACACTTTCTCGTGGACCTAGCGGTACCGTCAGAAAAAGCTCTTGCATTTGCCGGCAGTAAATTCTGATCAGAATTTTGTGAAACCAAGGCCGGAAAGGTTTTAGGGAACTCTTATGACTCCCTCCATTGCTTCTCTGATTTTTCTTTGAGATCGGCTACTAACCTGAATCCCGAAAACAGATGGACACCGCAATCTGGAAGACAAATAGATCGACTCCTAGGCCATCAATGTTAAATAAATTACTGCAGGGTAATGTGCCATTCTCCTCACATCCTTATGGCGAATGAATATATGTCCAAAAATAATGTTGAAGGCACAAAATTGGAAATAACAGATGCGTGGGGGACATTTATAAAGGCCAAGCATATATTACCCGAGAGCACATACATAGAACCAATTGGCAAACAGAGAGATATTGTAGTGAGTTCACAAGCTAGAACCCCGAGGCTCACCGTGTCAAGATCACGCTTGATTTGTCTGTAAATAATTCTATAAAGCAGATTTGGTACTAATTCATTAAGGTTAACGAGCTAAACTCAAGTACATCATTTGCAATGCTCCGAACAAAATCTCTGCAACATGAAGCAAGTTCATGGGCAAATTGAAAGCACATCGAGGCAACGAAGGAAACACTAGAGCGCTACAGAATTTCCGTAGCAAATATTACCAAGGTCTACCACTCTGAAGTTGCATCATTACCTCTTTCTCTTCCATTCTACATGCCAGAAGAGACAAAACCAGAAAGGATTTGGCAAGTGTTCACAGGTCTACCACAGTAGCAAATAAAAATAACACAATCGCATTACAGTCTCCCCAATGTCATATCCCAAGAATTAATAACCAATTGATTTACAGTACCAGTAGAAATTTGGAGGCTCAAATCAGAACAAAAGCTTTCAATAGAAGTAATGGCCTAGCCAAAATTACAATCTTACAATCCATAGAGGACTACGAATGCAAAATCATCAGATTGCTTTTGGTCTGAAGAGCCAAAGGACCAAAGCCTGAGCATCAAATTACCCAACCAGACCTACTCTGTGTTCAAAACTTTGGGCACTTTGATATAGGGCTCCTCATAGCTTGGAACACCAGCAACGATGGCTTCGCTGTTAACAGAAAATTGAAAACATACATCAATCAAATCATAACATTTACATTCAATCATCTAGCTGCAGGCGCTAGATTATGCAAACACAATAAGCAAAGCGAGAAATCGCTCACCTTTTCTCAAAGGTTTGGGGAATATCATCACGCAAATTGTCACCTTCGGTATCTATAGGTGGAAGAAAGAAGTTTAGCTGCAACGCTGATATCGAGCTTACCTATACCACACTACTCTAGACTTCTACACCAAACATGGTAGATCACAATAACACAGAAGCAAGTAACTCATAACATCATCATAAAATGGGTTCTATCTCTAAATATGCCTTTTTACTCTGCATCTTTGAATGTCTTCAATCCAGAGATATATGCAAGCAGGTACTCATACAATCAAAGCCAATTTGGAAAAGGAAAAAATAGGGGACACGATAAAAAAGCACACCTGCTCTAATTGCTGGCTCCACACTACTAAGATCAGCAGCTTGAAGTTGTCCAAACCTGAAATATATAGAAAACCAAACAAATCGAAAAAATATAAAAAGCAAATATTAACATGGATTAAAGAGAGAGAGAGAGAGAGAAGAGAGAGAGGCATGCCAATCTATCACTTGACGGATTTTGGGCGCGAATTCTTCAACCTGGTATTGAAAAAAAAAAAGAAAAGAAAACAAAGAGGAGAAAAGAGACGCAATATATAAGAAATATTACGAGAAAAGAGAAAGTAATGGGATCAAAATGAAATGGGTTTAAAGAACACAAAACCTCTTGTGGAGTGAGGGTTATTCGAGCAGTTTCAGCCAAGCGAGCTACATCCGGTGGTTCAAGAGAAGACCCATCTGTTTGTTTCGCAGCAGCTTTTGTCGAAAGTTTACAAATGCGAGGGCTTATCTTTGGGTAATTGAAGAAAATGTGATGCTTTGCCGGTAATGGTCCTTTGAGCAGCAGCAGAGCTCTGCTTCCCATTTTCCTCCTCCTATCAAATGCCTCCGCTCTATGCCTCTATCCTTTCTCTCCTTCTATCCTCGATAACTGGTGCACTAGCATGTTAAGTTTTTGACCTTTTATGGATTGGTGTGTAGTTTAAAACATGGGCCCTTAACTTTACTCTTATGTTGGGCTTGGCCCATATAATATCAGAACAAGATAGTCGTACCCTTATTATTTCCAGCCTTGGTCCAAATAAGAAATGGGAGTTGGGTAGTAGTAGTACCAGAACAGATAAAAAAAGGAAGAGAAATAAATTGAATAATTAGCTGCTGTTAATCATAAATTGTTGAAACATCTAAAGAATTTTAAGCTGAAGAATTCATTTAAATTATGACTGCTAATTTATATTTATAACATTCCAAGGTGTAAAGCATTTACTACCACAAAATTTAACACGAATAAATTAATTTGATATATTTGAGAAGGGGTTGATAATAACTGATTGTAGAGTATAACATGCGCATCCCATTTAGATTTTGCAAAGGGTCTGGATGCTCGGAGTACTTCGATTTAAATGTCTTTTGGCTTTGTATCTCTTCATGTACAACTTCAAAATCTTTAGCTATGTACGAACTAACCAAAAAGAAAAAGAACTTCATACCTTCGATTTATACTATAATTTATCTCTTTTCCTCATATATACACGCCTAGTCGTGATAAAAGCTAGAAACATAGACAGTATATACAACAACCGATGCGAAGATTGGCCAAAGACTTTTGAGTCAGATTCTGTCTACATCTCCTGCATGCGCTGTAAAATTCTAATATCCCAAGTGTTTGGGTTACAGTGGCGGCTGAGCGGCAGAGGAGTTTGTTTGGCCCTCACCAGAGGGTAATGATGGATTAGTGCAGTTTACATTCTCACCCAAAGATGAGGCCGGTGCAGCTACGGACACGGGTACACTCACTGAAGCATTCTCCGGTTCGCTGCCAGCGCCACTACCTTGACTAGCACAATCTTTACCTCCTACAATCAATGTAGAATGTGGGAAGCACCATCAAGATGCAGAAGCACAAAAATGGTAAACTCGAGCAAGGGAAGACAATGATACAAAAAGTGGAACCTCAAACTTCCTTTAGAAAGGTGAAATTCATCTGACGAAGCTATACAACCAGATAAAACCAGATTTCTCATCATGCTAAAATCTTACTTCTTATTTGATAAGAACGCATGACTAACCTGTATGAAAACTGGTGGCGGTGGGCGTATTTATACTCAATGGCACAGACGGGGTTCCAGCTCCTCTTTTCACCCTTGACTGCAAAAAATAAAGAAAGCAACTATCTCATGAGAAATCAATCAAACTTCAGTTTAAATCAAACCATCACTGATACAGATGAGAGTCTCTGTTCAAGTCTCAGAGGAGAAGAACTGTTGTGCTCTTGTTCATGCGATATTGGTTACAATAAATCTGAAGGCTGGAAAATGTATTTTTCACAGCACCAGACATACTAAACTTTGATCGTCAACCCAAAAGGTCAAGTAAAGGCAACCAGTTTTTTTTTTTTTTTTAGTATTAAAAAAACAATGCAGACAGTAACTATCCTTTTACAGGCAGAACCACTGCCTCAGAAAACTGAAAATAGGGGAAATTAGGTCACGTACCTTAAGATTTTCTTCACAGTGTTTTACAACGACTGAAATGCTAGTGTAACGTCCATGCAGTAATGTGTAAGCCCACAAGAGAAGTTTCCTTGGAATACTTAAATCAAGAGTCTCAACGCCAGGTAAGCCAGGCTGAATTTTTGTTTCGATAGCAAGGCGAGATGACACCAAATAGAGATTGACCCCAGATGGGAGAATTACACAAGAACTCTCCCGATAGAAATTATAACAGCTTCTAAGCAAGGAGTTAGCAATCTCAAGATTTTCATCAGAAATTTTCCTAACAATTACATTCTCAATGTTAGCCAACATTGATCTCCATTTAGTTTCAGAATTTTCAAGTTGCGCAGACTCCTCAGACGATGAACTCCAGAACTCGTTTGCATGCAGATCAACACAAAGCAAGTCATTGCTTTCTTGAATACTATCTGAGTGTTTAAGTACAGCAACCTCACTTGGAAGTTTGGCTTGTACGGGCGTGATAGATGCTAAACTAATTACGAGACATCGACACCATGCAACAGAAGCATGCCTGCAAACTTTGGCACAGGTGCTATTTGACAGCTTAGGATTCTTAAACCGCTTCCGCATCTTCTCATTAATTGCCTCAATTGTCTCAAGTTTGCAATTTGTCTCCAGTGATGCAATGTATTTATGAAGATACCTGAAGGAAAAAGGGTGCGTGATTAGACATATCGAAATTTCTGGAAGAGTGTAATATGCCAGTGAAAATAAACATTAACACACTGAGGTTCATCAAAAAGTATCTTTCCTTGTCCAATTCACACAGTGAGATTTCTGGAAAATATTCTACAAGGCTTGAAAAATTAAGGATTTTAAAAATTTGCTGGATCAAGAACAAGTTGAGAAGTCAATGAAGCAGGAAAGTTTCTTCAGAACTTGCTGGATTATGAACAAGTTGAGATGTCAATGAAGTAGGAAAGCTTCCAATTTGAGCAATGGAAAAAAAATTAAAAGGCTCAGGGTAGAAGACTAAGGGAACTCAAATTATAAGAAAGAATAAGCAATGCTGAGATAAGGTTACTCGGAACAAAACATTTTTTTACAAGTAATGGCCAATTAACCACAGAATCAAAGATAGAATGAACAAAAGTTTGCATGCAAAGTACCCATATAAATTGCTCTCTGATATTTCTGGGCTTTTGAACTCAGGCAAGCTGAATATCTCTGGCCATAAGTTGCCCTGTTCCATGAACAATGAGAATATCTTTTCTTGTTGAAGCTCAGAGCTTCCTGCTGTTCCACAGCCAACATTCTCAGCTCTATGCATGGATGATATGAGAGCCTTGATCAGCCTCCCAAGAGCTACTGGCACAAGGTCTTCAATGCACAATGAAAACTGGATTCAAGCACTAAGTTAGACGAAAATCGAATTAAATGATAACTCTAACAGGTCAAGACATAAAATCATAGAGTTGTTGGGTCATGAAAAGGTCAACAGCGGCTCGTTAGAGCAATTGTGATGGGTTGAAAAACATCCTTAACAAAAAGAAGCTTGTGCACATATAAATCGTCAATAAACAGACAAATAAATGAACCCTGCCTACCCGGCTACCCCTTAGGAATCCATCCCTCACTTCAACACACTACAATCGAAGCAAAGTAGACATTTTGACAGAATCAAGCAGACAGTTCTCTCTCCTCAATTTACTATAATATACTCACTCTCGTAGTTTTAAAAAGATAACAAACAAACTATATGGCAAAACACTCCTTCCAAGTAGCAGATTGAGATTAGCTTGTTTTAAAATGAAGTGAACCATTAACTTCCTGTTAGGAACTGACCTCCTGGAGAACAAAGTGAGTGTAAATGATTTCAGTTCTCATGTATAGCATGAACTAAAATGAAGTTAGTATAGCACTAGCATTCAATACATAAGGAAAATAATAGAAAGAGTTTTAGTTTTCACCCTCTTATCCGCCCGGATGGATATAAAAGCACGATCAAGAGTGCAGGTGTCTCCAGTCTCCTCCAGTAATTTCAGATAGAACAACAAATACTTACGGATGCAAGTAATAAACTTTCGGGAACTTTCTGACAAGTTGACCTCAAGAACCTTCTTGTTCCCCGCAAAACCTGGTGTTTTACGCCTGCCAAATACAGTTAATGAGCTAAGAGAAAAACCAAGTGAATAGTGCAAATATCTTCCAGAGGACCTCCTAATACCCTAGCATAACGAGAAAATTACAGTTTCTTATCAAACAAATTGAACATTTCAATGAGATACCATTTGCACGCAACATGCAAGCAATAAGAGTGTTAAGGTTAGGAGTTGGCAAGAAATATATTTCAGATTTCTATAAACTGTTTTAGGAACAACACCACATTTTACCATATAGTTTCACGTTACAATAAACTAACAGTAAAGAGCATGATGCCTTTTAAATCAGGCCAGTTAAGAGATGGGCTTGGATATGTGGTCCCACAGCATATTTGGCTAGAGCAATGGTTTTATGAGAAGAAGGCCACAGATTGCAGCCTTGCCTGGACCAACATGTTCTTTCTTGGTTTAAAGACCACAAGTAATCTATCTTGGTGCTAGACTTGGTAGATAAAACATAAAAGGGGCCAGGACAGTCTTTGTTGAGTGATAACTATGTGTGTTGTGCACACGCGACTATTCAGAGCATTGGAAATATGAGCAGTACTCGTACCTTCCCTTCTTTACCATGCCATCAATCTCCCACATATTTATTGTAAAAGAAGAGCGAGAGGATTTGAAGCAAAAAGAAAGCTCATCCTTTGACCTCTCTAAATCACCGCTTAAGTTCCTTCTATACAGTCCTTGAGCAAGCATATATCTTGCCTTATGGAAATGCTTTAGATCCCCTTCAACACAATTTTCCAGAGCAGAAAGGCAATCATTGTAAAGCATATGCCACACCCCTTCCATTTGAATCAACACCTCATGCTTTCTTCCAGAATTTCCCTGAGTGCTTCGGTCCTCAATACCATCCAGTTGATCCAATGCGTCATGACCCAGATTACCAAGAATATTCAGGGCAGCATCCTTTGTTGGTTGACTAAAGGAATATCCAGAAAGATCCTGTGGCAGAGAAATACAATCCACGACCAATCTAAGCACAATTGTCTGGTTAACCATAAATTTGAACAACCCCTAAACTAATAGTACAATTAAAATACACTTCAACGATGAATACCAGAAACTGTAAAATAATTAGAAAGTGCAATTAAGAAAGCACATTTCCCCTTTACATTGAACAGTTGGGAGAGGGCGGAAGGTAGAAACCTTTAGAACTTCCAGATTCTGTTTTCCAAACTTGCAAAGTAACTTCAAGCGTGAAGCATGCATCCTATAAAAAGGATCCACAGCTGTTGGATTCAAAGAAATAGCCTTGTGGTAATATGCCAATGAACTCTCGTATGAATATCCTAGCTTTTCACAGAGCTTCCCCATATAGAATGCATATGACCAGTCCTGCCTGCCACAGAAACAAGTACAACAAAGTTTGTACACCATCGATTACAGTGTGAAACATCTTAGTAACAGAGAGAAGCACACATACTTGTGTGAGGAGGCTTTCTTAAAATGCTTCAACGAATTCTCACAGAATACAACCCACGCAGCATCCTTTGAGGGTACGGCACACCGCTGGTCAAAATATGGTACCACGTTCTGAATGCCGTCATAGTATACCAATGCCAGCAACTCATGTATTTCGCCCTGACAATACAGAAGCACCGTAATAAATGTTACACCAAATATAAATTTTTGAAGCAGAAACAAAAATATATGACAGAATCTCATTTACAAACTTCTACCAAAGAAAAAAAAGGGAAAATGGTTATTGTCTTCATAGAATGCACTGGATTACTAAAAAAATACATGTTGGTTACTTTCGTCTGCCTGAAATACAGAGATATTGAGGGAAAACAGTGAAGTAATACTGCCAGCACGATAAATAGCAATCTACCCTTATGATACCATACCATGAACGTATCACTCTTGTTACAACAGCTTATTTTTAGTTAGCCAGCCTGCACAACAGGCATTTTGCTACTTGTAATCTGAGGCGCAAGTTACAATATGGCCAGAAATATCTTTGACCAAGATATAGGTCATCATATAGATCCACAAACAAGAAATAGATAAAAATTAACCCCTTAACTAAAGTGAAGGCACAAGATGAACCTGTTCAGCAGACGTCTTTGCTAAAGCCAAGCTCATCAACAGGCAACGTCTACTCCTCCTTCGACTTGTCTCAACTCTTTGTGGCAGGGTATCATTCTTTCTCCATCCTGCCACGTTTATGTGCTTGCTGCCATCATTTAATAACAAGTCTACCTCCTGTGCCAATGGAACAAAAAGACAATTTTGTCAGGAAATCAAACGATCCATAAAGTAGATAATTTTGCTTGTTCACAGCATTCATCGTGGAGAAAATACAACAAAAATAAACTTAATAAGCTTGCCTCGTCGTATATATTTGCAAGTCTTTTCCAGCTCTTAAAGCGTAAAGGATTGTATAACAAATCATATTTGAAGAGATTGGCATTTTGCTCTATAAATTCTTCCCCTTCCTTGGTAAGTACAAAGCCCGGCCATTTGTCAGTTGCATTCATTTCCTCGGAGAGAGCTAAGAAGTAATAGAGGTTGGAATATAACTCCAGATACGGCTGTGACCTGCAAGAAGAAGATTTTTCTGCAGTTAATTCATTCTTAAAAATGTATAATGTTGACAAATATAACCACTAAAAGAAATATGTAAGCAACTGGCGCAAAAAATTACAATGTCGATGTATACAACCACTAAATGAAACACGCAAGCAACTAGTCCCAAAATTAAAATACCTGACAGCCACCAATGACCTGTACTGTTTGACATTTCCTGAATCAGGAAATATTGCGTTGGTCATGGTTTCTCGAAATCCTTCAGATCCAGCCTCCTCTGATAGTTGATCTTCAAATAAATCAGGATTGTCCAAGAACTTATCTATTGGATTGTCAGCCAACACATCTTCCGGTGGTTGTGGAAAGTGTTTCCGTATCGTTCTTAACACCCTACGGAGTTTTACCAACCCAGTTCTCTGAGATGTACATGAATGCCTCCCAATTAGACAGACAAGAACTTCAATTACACAAACATATACATATTGAGAGAGAGAGGGCAGTAGGATAGGGACTCACAGAAGAGGCTTTGGCGTAGGGCAGAATATACTGGAAGACATCAGCACACTGTTCCTTGGTCTGGTAATCTCCACGACTGGTATTTTTGTGCTGAGCTAGATCATCATCATAGGAAGAATCTGCTCTAAGATTGAGACCATATAAGCAGAAAAAACACTGATCCATGGCATTTTCAATTAGACACTCAAGTTCCTCCCTTTCATCTTCAGAAAGTTCATCTTTATTCTCTACAGAATGCATAGGAGTCATTTCTCCTTTGTTCTTTCCCTCTCCCCCTTCTTGCTTTCCACATTCTTCACTTGCATCTTCTTTCTCTAGGTCTATACACAATGATGTGCAATTGGAAGTAGTTCCACCAAGAGCAACATTCTCTAAAGAACTGCCTTTTATTTTAGTCTCAACCATCTCCATGCCTGAGGTATCTGGTTTTGAGAAATCTTTAGATGCTTTGTTTGGACTATGAGGAGAAAGCTGCTCATCATGCTCAGCTCTTTCCTTCTTTGAAGAATTTGAGTTGGACTTTAGCTTCATATCCAATGCAAAGAGATGTTTTATTGCAAATTTGAGAAATTCTCCTTCCTCCTTTTCACCACAGTCACTAGCACAGCAGATGCCATACTCCGCAAGCAATTCATGGATTGCCACAATTAATTCAACCTGAGATTAGAACATGAATTTGAGGAAAGATCTATAACAAGAAGACAACAAATAATCCGCACATTTCCAAGGTGAGATTCTTATCTAGAAAAGACATGACTCACTAAGCAGGAACAAGAAGGGAAACATTAACCACAAAATATCCACTGAGATTCTTATCTAGAACAAAGCAAGACTCACTTGAATTTTAACAGGGATGGAAAGTAGAAGGTGCTGAAGTTTGCAAAAAGCAATGCCTGCATCAATAAAGCAGCCTCTTTGCCTCTGTTCGATTTCATCAGTTACGAGTGGCACAGAAGATTTTTTACAAAGATAATTAATAGCAATGTGGCACATGACTCCCAGCAGCAAAGTCTGAATATCGCTGATGGTGCCTACTGGAACGATGATGTCATTCTGCAAGCATACCATATCAGAGATTCCGTTGTTGTGTACATTATAACAATAAAGATAAAGATAAGCATCGAAAAGCTGAAAGAGGCAATAACGAAAGCAAAATGTCAGTTGGTAATAAGCTTCATCTACAGGATATAAGAAACATGTCCTATTTCACACAATGATTTCCAGAGGAGAAAAGACTCACCATATTAACAGATGTATCCATAACATTTTTTATCTGTGACAAACATTGCAAAATTGCCTTCACCTCCTCGACCACCAAGGAATTCCAGTGCTTGTCTGGGTTTTGTTGTGACACTAAATTGCAGGCATAGAGGACATTCGAACAAGACTTTTGGGGAAAGTGTTTATATTCATCCATACCCGCTAGTCGCATGAGTATTTCAAGCTTCTGTTGGTGACACTTCAAATATACATCAGTATCCATTGGCTTAGCTTTCTCACAGGCTTTAATTAATATGTCCAATGCTGATAACTCAATAAAAGCAGATCCTTCACCCTTCTGATCAGAAGAAGCTAAAGGTAATACATCACGATGAGCACATCCTGACCAGAGTACCAGAGGTGCAAGCAAGTTGATGCACTCTACATGCATTTCTTTTTCAATCATTTCACCCACAGTACTCTCAAGCAAGAAATCCACCTTCAGTAGATTAATTTCATGAAGAACCCTGTCTACAGTTAACTCTTTATTAATTTTCAAGTGTGGTAGAAGGATTGAACACGGACAATCATTCATCTTTTCATTTTTTACCAAGAGTGATAGAGAAATACATAATTCCTCATGAGCTTTTTTCTTGTTTCTATCCAAGATGGATAATTTCCCACTCAACCAAAAGTACCGAATCCAAAAAGAACTTTTATTGGTCAAAATGGAACTATTGAGAAAAGAATCCCGGCTCATAGAGGCTTCAACTGGTGTTCCATTATTGTCTTGGAAACCACCAAGTGAAATGCAACTTGTATTCTCAGATTCAAGACTCGAGTGAGAAGGATGATTCAAGGCCACTGATTCAATTATTTTGCAAAGATGATAAGATGCTTCAGACATGAACTCGGCCAGCTTTGAATCATTGGAAGGCAATGATCCAAGCTCATAATACAGTTCAGCAAGAAAAAGGCTACATTCAGGGCTCCTATCTTGCCCCCAATGTCTTGTCAACTTCTCCAACTCCAAGAATTTGATAAAGGCATCTTGATAAACAAGGCCCTTACTTGCAGCCCATTCTAAAAGCAAGTGAGCCAAATGGTAAGCCCCATAATTTTTTGAAGTTTCTAATACAAATGCAGGCACATCATTACGTTCTCTGTTCACATTAGCCTCATCAGGGCATGAAACAGAGCAACTTGCTGCATGATCAAAATCTTTATTTCCAGGTCTTTCAACTATGAAAGGCTCCACAAATTGAAGTACAAGTTTTGCCAGATCCTTACTTGCAGCATAATCAAATTCTTCTTTTTCTGGTTTACGGCTCCTAAGCCTCTCAAGGCGTGTGCTTCGCCTCTCATGAGGGTGTTCTTCAAAGACATTTCCTTCTTTAGCAACACTGGTTCTTTCAGGAGTACAATCACCAGTGGATATGCTATTAGCTGCAGGCATGGGACTCCGCTCTTTCTTTTCCATAGATCCTGTAACAACACCCATAGCAGAAGGCAAGAGTATGTTCAACCTAATATCCCCAGATCTATATGGCTTGTCAGAACCCGTCTCAGAAGCAAACCCATTCAGTGGATGTAAAATTTCTAGAAGACTATCAACAAGAGCAACCCATGAAACTTCAGGTAGGCACAAATCTATCTCCTGTCTGGGCTTTTTGCAGACACCCCCCTCATTAAGCTTTTCATCCGCATATTTTCTCTTGTCAAGGAATTTAAGTTTAACGTGTTTGGGTTCCAGCCTATCTATACCTCTAGGAGCAAATGGAGCTGGGTCGGACTCCTCAATGGTATTTTTGACATGCAATGCCCGAGAATGTGAAGGCCAATGCCTCAAGATCAACTCAGCAACGGAAAGGCATGCAACCTCATCACCAATGGCAATAAGTACTTCCAGTAGTTTCTCCATGCAATTCCCTGTAAGCATAACACAAGGAGAATGTAACAATATCAAGCTGACAGCTAAAAATGGTTAAACGCATATTGCAAAATGATGATATAAACAAATGGTGGAACAAAGCAGCTGCAAACAAAGTAATGAACTACTAGATAATTCTTACAATTATTAGGGCTGCATAGAAGCCCCTGCTCAAATGCCCAACGTGAAATACTGAGCAAACCCATCGAGCATGACAATGTTCCCAGCTGATTCCAGACAACGGAATCTTTACTGTCAATCTCCACAGCTTGGAGATAACATTGAAGAGCTCTCTCATAATGATCTGATCCTTGCTGAAGGAAGACGGTGGCAAGGTTTTTCAGCGCCAAAAACCTGTCAAAAAACCAAAAGCGTCAAGGCTCAATAACCAAAGAAATTAACCATTACAACAAAAAAACAGTGTTGAAAATTATAGGGCATCGGAAATGATAAAATGACAAATGCAGACCTAAGTTGCAGCAGATGACCATCACTTGCATTACTCTCCACCTAAACAAAACAAAGAAGTAAGGCATCATGCCCAAACTAAGATTCTATTCAAAACAAACTAACTGGGAACTCAAAAAAAAAAAAAAAAAAACAAAACAAAAAACAAAACAAAACAAAAAAAAAGAGCACCTGTGCATTGGCTATTAAAGGGTCTTTGAGTACAGATTCTAATAACTCCCGTGCCTTAACGTAGTCTTTAGCTTGTAACTTGAGAAGGCCTTCATGATACGTTTGTGTAAGATGGAATTCCTGAAATAACCACACACATACACACACAAGAGTTTCAAAAAAAAGTTAAGGAGTAAAAACTACGGATTCGACGCATTAGGGTTTAAAAACGGTTTTGCTTCTTCACATTATCGTTACCAAAAAGATTACGCAACAAAAATTTACCACTACAGCAGTAAAGTGTTACATCAACTAGCCATAACAAGAGCAACACATAAAATGAAAGAGAAGAAGAAGAAGAAAGAGGAGAGGCATGCCTGGGCTTCTTTGGTAGGAGCTAAGGGTTCCCATTGCTCTTTTGAGTCTGTGTCGTTGATTGCCGCAATTGAAAACTGAAAACGCCAAAACCGAATTAATTCACTTCGATTCCACTGCTCTCTTGCTACACCGTATTTTAGCACGGAAAAGGGAAAAGAAAGAAGAAAAACTAATCCTTACCATTTTCTCCGGCGGTTTGGCAGATTCTTCGGCTTCTGGTTGTGGGTTGGATTTGGGCGGGTTCTTTAAATTAAGGGTGACTCGTTAAGGTTTTTGCGTGGATCTTGGTTTTACTGTGTGGGGGTTTGAGTTTTCCGGCAACGACTGATACCTTGTCACTTTTATTCCAAAACGCACCGTTTATTGGGTATTCTCTTTATTTCGGATAGGTGTTTCAAATCAAATTTCATTCAAATTCCTTGTCATTTTTTATTCTTTTCATCTAAAAAAAAAAAACTGGGTTAAGGGAAGTACCTACACATCTATATGGGAATATGGGATAACTAGCTGAAACCCTTTTTTTCTTGTCGAAACTAGCCGAAGCCCTTATTAATAAATATTTATTGTCTTTGCATTAAAAAAAAAAAAACAGTGTCATTTCGCGAATGTTCCATATATCTTTTCTATGAAGGTGCAAAAAATTATTTTTCCCAAAAATTAAAAATAGAAAAATAGAAAATGCAAAAGCAAGTATATTAAGCTAAAATAAAAGAAGTCTTAATTTCTATAACTTTGATGTATAAGACATACTAATTCATAAATGCTTTTAAAATATTGATGGAAGCATTTATGTAGTTAAAGAAATACCAATGCTTATAAAACTCTTCCCTAAAAAGAAACAATGTCGCAATAAATATCTTGGCACACCAACATAACAAAACAAAATTTGTAAGGATGGAAGGAGATATTTGTTTAGAAAGGCGTGATGAGAAATTTCACGTATCAGTTTCGCACCTATTGGCTTACGAATTATTTTCTCTTCGAATTTACAAACAAGTTTAGCGTTCACTTTGATTTTGTCCCTTAAAGTTATATTCATTGGGTTTAGTGTTGACATGTAAGTGTTTGATCAAAAGAATAACACTTATCAAATTATCATTT
Organism: Turnera subulata; assembly: GCA_028386065.3. NCBI lineage: Eukaryota > Viridiplantae > Streptophyta > Magnoliopsida > Malpighiales > Passifloraceae > Turnera > Turnera subulata. The sequence goes on along the minus strand of JAKUCV010003350.1, from coordinate 8,601 downwards.
GCACAAAAATTTGAGGAAAAAAAAATTGAGGCTCTCGCCTTCAAGCTTTGCTTCGCTGCCATTGTTCCTTTCCCTTGAAAGAGTTATTGGTTTATATTTTTTATGATATAAAAGATAGTAGCATATTATACTTTCATATTAAAAAAATTAAAGATTATTGAACATTGTACAAGACTTGGAGGTAATTGGTATCACTGGTTACATGACAATAGGCGTAGGGGTTTACTTCTATTTCACTAATGCCTTCGACTATACTTTATACACTAGATTTAGTTACTGTAGTTGGGCAAGTTTGGCATGGATATGTTGGCGAATATAGACCGCGTGGCGAAGCAAAGGTTGAATAAGATGGCCTCAATTTCTTTTTCTTTTAATTTCTTTTTCTTTTTCCATTTTTCTCTTTAATTGTTGAGCAAATGAGAATTTGACATATGTTATCATTTTTTGATCCAACATCTACATGTCAACATTAAAGCCCGGTGAATATGTATGTCAAATTAGTGTGCAAATTCAAAGAAAAAATAATTCCTGGACCAATTTCAAAACAAGTGCCAAACTAAAGGGTGAAATATCTAATTAAGCCTTTTAGAAAAGATAAATAAAGTAGGCAAAACCGTTGAAAAGTAATTTTTAACTTCTTTTAAGCCATAAAATTTTCTATACCTCAAAAGCTCATCTAATGGTGGTTTTGATTTTTGCTATCGTGAAAAAGTTCTATGGAAGACCGGCGCAAAAAAAAAATAAGTTGAAGTAGAGAAAAATTCTAAAAAGTAACTTTTTACATTTTTTTAAGCGATAAGCATGCTAGCTTTTATTATGTTTCACGTTTCTAGAAAAAAACTTCCTAAGAAAAGAAAAAAATTTCCTTATGTAAAAACTCCTGTGACGGTCATTTTAATTTATGCTGTCCAAGAAAAAAAATAAATTTAGGAAGGCTAGCCTGAAAATTACCCTATAATTTTAATTTATGGTAACAAATCATAATTTATGATTTAGAAAAGATTAAAAAATATAATTTTAAAGGATTTGCCCTTAATGTCATTCATAATATACATAACTATTTATTTCTTGTAACAGCCCGGGTAAAAATTTGGATTTTTACCCGGGCTGTAAAAGTCGTTTTACCGTGATTTACTGTTGAATTAATCTTGGGTAATTAATTCAAATTAAATCGGGAGTCGTTTTTCGAAACCGAGGGTTTTCCCGCGCTCGGGAGTGTCTTCCTAACTAACCGAGCCTCGGTTTTCAGTTCCGAGAGTTGGTCGATGCTCAGGAGGATTAATCGGATTTTCCGAGCCCAAGTCATATTTTTGGACTCGGGACGGGAAATTACGGTTTTGCCCCCACCCCTCTTCCTTTTCTTCTTTTCTTTTCTTTTTCTCTTTTTCTTTTCTCTTTTCTTTCTCTTTTTTTCCTCTTCTCCCTGTCGTCTTCCTCCTCCCGCCCGTGACGCCGCCGCCTGCCCCACCTTCCCTCACCCGTGACTCACCCTGTCCCCTTCTCCCTTGCTTCCTTTTATTCCTTTCTCCTCTCCACCCCACTGCCCGTCACCACACCCGCCAACCATCACTGCACCACCCCCTTCTTCTTCCTTTTCCCGGCCGAACCAACAAACACACACAAACACCACCCTTCACCGTCGACCACCACCAGCTCCTCCGCTCTCCTCTCATCACTTCCTTCCTCAACCGACGCGCAGCCGCGCGCCCCACTCGCCCTCCTGCCCGCTTGCTGCTGCCGCTGAGGACACCTTCGCCGCCGGAGTTGCTGCAACTCACAGTCGTGTGTCGCCGACCGAAGTCACTGAGCTGTCGCCACCCCCTCTTCCTCACCTCGCGCGCGACGCCAACAACAACCACAGACGCCACCGGAGACCACCTGCAGCCGCGCCGTCTGAGTTCTCCTCCTTCCCGAGCTCGTCTGCAGCGCCGCCATCGCTGTCCGTCGCGAGCAGGCCCGCAGCCGACGCCCAGACCGCCGGTCCTTCCTTCTCCCTCGTCGCCGTCGCCCCGAGCTCCCCTCACGCTGCTGTACACCGCCTCGTTTGCCTCTGCTTCCGCGCCGCCATCGGGCCCCCCCCCCAAGGTGAGCAGCCGTGGTTGTAAGTGACGACCCGATTGAATGGTGTTGGGTCGGGTTGACCCGATGCTTTGTGGGTTGGGTTTTGTGAATGGATGTGGATTTTGGGCTTTGTTTGGTTTGGGCTTGGGCGAGCTAGGCTTGGTTTGGGTTGGCTGTTTGGACTGTTGGGCTCGCTGCATGGGCCTTTCTGGGCACTCTGTAGTGGGCTGAACAGTACCATTCAGGCCCAGTCCAGGAATATAAAAAAATAATAATCATAAAATTAAAAAAATAAAATATAATCTGGTTTAAATAATTATTTCCTGACACTAAATAATTTTTGGAAAATAAAATAAACATGACTTAATTGGAAATATTTTGGGGAAATATGAGATGTAGAAAATAAATAATAAATATGCATACGAGAATAATTTGAAAATATAAATGTGTATTTATAAATTCGTATTTATTATCAGGAAATAAATTATATGGTTATATTTTCTAAAAATGGAGTTTTCTAAAGATAATAATAGTAGGAAACTATACCTTGGAAAGTATAATAATTTCTATGGAAATATTATGGAAAATATATACATATGTTATAATTTTCGGAAAAATTATAGTAATTATTATTTTGGAAATTATAGTTATTTTATGAAAATACATTTTGAAAAGAATTTTAGTTTAAGTATGGTACCGAAATTATATTCGGATATACGAACGGTAAATTATTTTCGGTAAAAGATAATAAATAAAAGATGTGTAACCGGGATGGGTAATTTCATAGTATTGGCATCATAGCATACCTATTATGTGCATCTTATGTGTGCATTTGTTATTTGTTGTATAGGAGTCGATATCGAGCAGATCCTGTGGAACCGGCTTTGGAACCTGTTGAGGATTCCGTATTTGATAATCGGCTAAGGTGAGGTTAAGTAAATATTTATATACATCCCGTGATATCAAGTTGCCGTTTGCTTACTGTGTTCGATGTTGCTGGTATGATACTTTGTGGCTGTGTATGGTTTGTTTTGAGATGATTTTGATTGATAATTGTTGCCGTTGATGTTGTTGAAATTATTATTGCTGTTGATATCATTGATGAGGTTGGAATTATGGTTATAAGTAAGACTATTACTGTTGTTGATTGTGAGAAATGTGTAAGCTGGGTTTTATATTTAGGCGCTGGGGGAGAGTGTGCTTGGGGTCTGCTCCCTGTCTGTGCCAGTTATACGTGGAGGTACCAGGGCGGGGTCCACGGGCTAGCTAGCTTGACTACCAGGCGACGGCCATCATTTAACTTGTGATAGGGGCCCTGATAATAAAATTGGAATAGTGTGTCTAGAATCACATGTGTGTCATTTAAGGTTCTCAAGATGTTGGTGATGTGACTTGGGAATTTACGGTTGTTGTTTATGTATATTTGCTTATGGGTTTTACCCGGTGGGCACTTCGGACTCACCCCTCACCTGCGGGCTTTCATCCCGCAGGTTGAGTTATTTGTTGTTCAGGTATATTGCATTCCAGACAGGCTGCGGCGTCATCCCTTGGACAGGACTCAGATTCATTAGTTGCATCATGGGTTGCATACAGTGTCTTTGTGAGACGTTAAGTCTTCCGCTGTGCTGTTTATTATTGTTGTTGGGCCATTGGGCCGGTTATGATGTTATTGATGTTGAGCCGTAGGGTCATATTGTTGTTTATATTTTTGGGCTGTTGAGCCAGGGTTTATGTTTTATACACTGTATGCTGGGTTTGATTGGTTGGGTCATCACAGTTTCGGCACGTGTTTACTGTGTACGGTAAATACGGGTCGGGGCGTTTCGTTTCTGGTACCGCACAATTTCTCCATACAATCATACCAAACACAACAAAAACAGGGGCAGGGGGGAGAAGTAAGAGATAGCACATGATATGAAAAAAACAGTACAGCTAAAAAAATATAGATTTAATATATATTTTGTTCTCCTATTATATAATATGATGTAGCGATACAAACGAGCCTAGTTGGCTTGACTAGAGGCGGCTCAAGCATGGCTCATAAAAATCTTTTGAGCTCGAGCTTGAATTCAAATTATTTCGAGCGTCAATGTATAACTTTAAACTTTGATTTTGTAGCTTACACTCAAATAGTTTGGTTAGATGGAATGATTAAGTTTAAATAACCGATAGCGAATAGCATGTAATCTAGTCATAATACTGGATCGAAGACAAAATTATTAAATTTAATCACAATAATTTATTTTTAGGAATAATAATTACTTATGACCTAAACAAGGTAAACAAGTAGAGTGAGAGTGTCCATGAGAAATCATATTTGTTTTTGCAACACACTACCAAACATCCCCTTTAAAAACACACCCAGTACATTTACATACTTTATTAATTTTTGTGACTTCAAACAATTTAAAATCAAGATGAGTTAAAAAAGCTATTAAACATTAATCTACTCCAATATCCCAAAGGGGGCAACAGTTTTTGTCCATAGTTTTGCGTTACATCAATGTTAGTTACCAATTCCCCCTTTTTTTCCTTTTTTTTTTTTTCAATTGATTTCCATCCACCGTCGGGTGTCCATTTTGATTTTTAACTCCAAAATGTAAAAGTGACCTTAACTCTACCCTTACCAATAAAACACCGGTTTCATTATTTTTGTGCAAGTCGGTTTTCATTCGTTATCCATTTTGATTAGATGTGCCGCCGGTGATTCACCATGCTTTACACATGATTAAAATAATATCGTTGTATCATTCAAAAAAACAAAGTTGTTGTATCGAACGAGAGCAAACATAATAGAAATATTAAAATATGAACTCACTTGCAAACTTGAGATAAGATTAAAAAGATCTCAAAACTATACCTTGAACCTCTATAAAAACCACAAGTTAAACGGCTCCCATCATGGGCCAGAGTAACCTTTTACATACCCAAAAAATATCATGGGCCAGAGTAGTACTAGGAAGGAGGGTGACCTCCTGGGAAGTCCTTTGCACCCCTCTTTCAATACAGAATATAACACATCTCACTGCTTCCGGTCTTTTATTAAGACAAGAAAAAAAAAAAAACTAGTCACAGTGTATGGCTCGTGAAATGCATCCAAGACCCAGTCTCCAAAGCCTGCATTGCGTCTCTGTTTCTCCGGGTGCTCAAGGTAAGAACAAATAACTTGAATGCTCAATAGTTAACACGTACAAGATAAAAAACGAAACATAAATTAATTGATAACTCCAAAACGAAATCAGGTTGTAGATTTATTAACAGAGAAGAAAATCAGCTACAGAAGATCAGAAATCAAGACAGCAAAATAACCAAAAAAAAAAAAAACCGAAGCAAACTCAAATTACAAAGGTAAACAAACACACAACCACAATGGCACAATCCAAGACAACCACAGGCAGCAGCTCCATTATAAGAACACTCACACCAACACATTCCATCATCACCTTATTCGTTCATTTATTAAGAGGTTTGGGTTTGAGTAGTGGCGTCTTCCGCCCTGTGTTGCACATAATGCCCGTACTCCTTAGCTCTCTCCTTCATATCCCTAGCCTTCTCTGCAATCTTCCCTCTCGCGTAATCCAGCTTATCCGCCCCAATCGGGTGCTTCCCGGTCACGTAATTGTACATCCACAGTAACGTCATTATCGACGCTATCCCACACCCGCCGGCGAAGAAGAACCCGGCGGTGACCATGAACGTCACCACTGCGGCGGGGACCAAGACCGGGCTGAAGATCACCAGAATCGGAGTAGCCAAGACCACGGTTATGACCGTCCCGGTCAGGGTTAACCCGGACAAGAGCAAGAGCGCCGCGCCTATGCTTCCCGCCGTCAAGAACTTGACCGCCTGGCGTGACCCGCCCGGCGCCTTCTCGTGGGTTACGGGTACCCTTGATTGATCAGACATGGTTTGTTCGATAGAGACGATGATCAGGGGTAGTGGGTATAAGTGGGTATAGGTAGCTAGGTATAGCAACAACGGGGGGCTGCTTTGATGCAAAATTTGGGGGTTTGGGTTGGGAATGTGAGTGAGGTGTTTGTTGTTGGTATTATAAGGAAAAAGGGGAGATAAGAGATGTGGGTGGATATGGAAGCAGACCCATATCGCCTCGTGAAGCGTACTAGGGTTAAGGTAAAGGTAAGGGGTAGATAGATTATAGATATTAGATAGAGATTGTGCAGAAGAAAAACAAAAAAGATGGGTCGACTTGTTAATAGTGGGTTAATGCGAGTGGGAGAAGAGAGTCAGGAGGAGAATGTGTTGTTATGTGACTGCGTTTGTGTGTGTGCGGCGTGGCATCTTTTTGGTTGAGAGGAGTGTGTGTGGGGTTGGTGATTGACTGACACGTCTCGCTGTTTTGGACTTTTGAGCCTTTAGCCCGTTTCCGGTGTGCGATAATGATCCGATCAGAGAGAGAGAGGAAAAGATAGATCCTTAAAGTGGTAATCTAGCTACACATCGTTCACTTGGTTTAACGTTTTAAACACTTCTTATTGGGTTTAAACGCTCACAGAAATGCGACCACGAATGAAGGTGGACACTTGTTTGCTTGCTACCGAATGAATGCCTGTGACGTGTAGTTCATGGCGGGTTTGATTGAACTAATCTGGATTTAGATGCCTCGAATTTCTGCCCCCTAAACATGTCGGTTAAAATATAATCTTTGTGTATTTCGAAAGAAAAAATGATGAAATCTGTTGGGTTTATTGATTTCTTCCCATCCATTTTTTACCCGCACATGACGTCAATTTTCACAGCAGTGGTAATGCTAATGTAAAGTATAGATAATTGTTAGTTACTTCTTCCATGCTGAATAGTATAAAGCTTCAAATATAATATAGATTTTTTATATCTTGTGTCTTAGAGTACATGACAAGCCCCAAAAAAAGAAATAAATTATAACAATTAATATGCATAATTCTCAAATGATTGAAATAACATTTCTATAAAGAGTGATATGTATTGTGTAATTAATCAAAAATAAAATTATCTCAGTCACTATAAAATTATATATATTAATTGTGATGATTTATTTATTTTTTTAGGGGCTGCCCTTAAGGCGAAAAACCCATATAATATACCCGTTTGAAAAGAGAATATTTATGGTGCTCATCTATGTCTCACTCGATGGATGGGCCTCATTCCCATCTCATCGTGCCCACAAGCTGTAAAAGAGCCTTTTCGTAATGCCATCACATGATGGACCCCATGGCCCAGAACTTGCACATTAGCAGGCCCAACACAAGCCTGTCACCAGAATTCCTACCTTCACAGTCCAGTGACGCTAGAAAACTCTCCTCTCCCGAGGACGCTCCTCGTCCTGTCAAAACAACAAAACAAAAAGAGGAAAAAAAAATTCTTCAAACGGATCCTGACTTCGATAGGGCCACGTGGCTGCCAGTACAAAAATTCGACCGTTGCAAAAGATTCTAAAACAATACTTAAGCCCTTCGTTTTTCGTAGTTATTTTTGTCCGTGCCCCCCCAATCTCCATTTCCGTCCTCCAAATCTCTCCCTAATTCTTCCCCTCTGCATCTCTCTCTTCCCCCTCTCCATGGCGATTGCTGCAGAGACCCAGCCCCAAGAGAAGGTAATCAATTCATTAATCTCCATAATTTTAATCTCGAAATCCTGGGTTTTCGAGAGATCCGATTAATTATTTACTCATTTTTTAATTCTTTGGCAGCAGAATTCGTCGGAGGTTACAGCGACCACAGAGACAAAACGATGGACGCTTAACGATTTCGACATCGGAAAACCGCTTGGGCGAGGCAAATTCGGCCACGTGTACTTGGCCCGTGAAAAACGGGTGGGTTCTTCTTTTTTATTTATTTGTTGGCTTGTTCCTTTTGATTTCTTTATGGATCTTGTTTGTTTGTTTGTTTGATTTGTTTCTGATTAGGGTTTTGAATATTTTTTTTTGGGAAATTTTGCATTGGATGTGATTTTTTTGTCTGATTTGAATGCAGAGCAACCACATTGTGGCTCTCAAGGTGTTGTTCAAGAGCCAGTTGCAGCAGTCTCAGGTTGAGCACCAACTCCGACGGGAAGTAGAGATTCAGAGCCATTTACGGCACCCGAATATCTTGCGGCTTTATGGTTACTTTTATGATCAGGTAATTATCATGGGGGTACCTGTGCTCATTGATGATTGAAAATGCCTGGAAATTGAGATTTGATGTGGTGTGTTTTAATTGTGTGATTCTTGCAGAAACGGGTCTATTTGATATTGGAGTATGCGGCTAAAGGTGAGCTCTATAAGGAATTGCAGAAGTGTAAATACTTCAGCGAAAGGCGTGCTGCCACGGTGAGTTATCTTATGGCAGTGATTCACATTTGTGTTAGGTTTACTTGTCATACCATCGCTTAATTATCTTTGAAGATGCGGTTTCTGTTTGGCCTTGTGGGCATATTGCCTGAAGAACAAAGGGGCTCTCGTTTGGAATGTGTCTCGATTTAGCTTTGTTTGATATTCTTAAATTGTCTGATGAAGCACATGCTGACTTGAAGTTGTTATGTTGTGCGAATGTATGTGGCAGT
>JAKUCV010003349.1:9900-25507 GCA_028386065.3 Turnera subulata | reverse complement strand
GTAGCAACTCCTAAAAGGAAGGAAAAGTTTGAGGAGACAGTGGTTAGGATGAAAAATTCATATACAAAGCAATTGGCTCTTGATTGTCCTACTAGGTGGAACTCAACTTACAATATGTTGGAAACTGCATTGTTATATAGGGATGCTTTTGCAAGGCTTGTACATGCAGATAAGAAATACAAGCAGGATATGGTGCCTATTATTGATCAATGGGAGTTTGCTCAGAAAGTTTGTGATAAGCTTAAAATTTTTAATGATGTTACTGAACTTTTTAGTGGTAGAAAATACCCCACTTCTAATGTCTATTTTCCTAAGATTTGTGAAATCAAGTTGGCATTAGGTGAATGGCTTGGAAGTATTGACAGATTAGAGGCATCTATGGCTCATAGTATGTTGATGAAGTTTGATAAATATTGGGATGTCATCAATATTATTATGGGAGTTGCTACTGTTCTTGATCCACAATACAAAATGACACTGTTGCAATTTTATTTTCCTACTATGTATGGGAATGAATCTGAGGTGGAGCTTAATAAAGTTCGTCAAGTTTGTTATGAATTGGTGGGTGTATATGGCTCAAAAACCGGTTGCTCTAGTACCTCTGTGGACAAAAGTAATCAACCATTAAGTATGCAGCCTAGTAATTCTTCTATGAGTCGTTATGATAGTTATGTGATGCAACTGAAGAAACAGAAAACTTCTCAAGCAAAGACAGAGTTAGATTTATATTTGGAGGAGGAAGTTTTACCTCGGAGTGAGAACTTTGATATACTTACTTGGTGGAAAGTCCAAGGGGTTAAATATCCAACATTGAAAGCTATTGCTAGAGATATATTAGCAATTCCTGTGTCCACTGTTGCTTCAGAATCTGCTTTTAGTACCGGTGGTAGATTGGTGAATCCACATCGGAGTAGACTTACAACTCAAACTGTGGCAGCTTTGATGTGCACTCAAAATTGGTTATGGGTTGCTGAGGATAAAGGTAAAGAAATTTATATTATTGATAATTAAAATTTTTGCTATCACTTTTTTTAACTATTAGTATGATGGGTCACTATAACGTTTTTTTTGTTTAACTTGAAGGAGCAGTAGAGTATTCTACAATTTTTGATGATAACGACATTGATGAACAATCAGGTATTTAATCTTAATTTACATTTAAATTTATTAAAAAATTCTTATTTTTTATATTATTTTTTAATGACATTATATTCTTTTTAATTGTATAGGAATCACCGATGAAGAAGATGACGAAGATTAATGCTTGTTGGGATGTTTTTTGGATTTTAAGTTTTAGTTGTGAATTGTTACACGCACTTTAAATTTTTGGTCTTGCTTTTTTTTAAAAAAAAAATCTTATGCTTCAACCTTCAACATATTTCATGGATTATTTATTAATTGGATTATATTATTGGGTTCTTAATTTTTCTCTTTTTTATATAAATCTTAATTTTTACTTAACGGGTATAACGGGTATACCCTTACCAGACCCGATTACCCGTTGGGCAAAAAAATAAAATTTTACCCTACCCGATCTATAATCAGTCTATGTTTTACCCTACCCGGTTTAATTAAGGGTCCGGGTCCGGGTAACACTTACCCTACCCGACCCTACCCAATTGCCATCCCTAAGCATAACTTTCAAGGTTACTAAAACAATTGGTGGGAAGCATTCTACTCAACAACATATGTAGAGTAGCTGTAACTGACAATTTAGGCATACTATTAAGTAGATAGGCAGCAAGCAAACATTAACCATGTGGCAATAAAGTTTGTGCCCTCATTTAATTAACCATTACAAAACGCATTCCATCACGTCACTCTATAATACATTTTATTATAGAGTATTAGGAATAGTCAACCAATGCACTATATCCTTTCATCACATGCCCAACTGATTGGATCAACAAAACGATCACAATTAACGTGAAGATCTTGTATCTTATTATCTAGTTAATTTTCTATTAAGCTCATTTAGCGTTAGAAACAACTTAATGCCTCAAAAATAGAAAATTACATAGATATAATTGGGCATAATGAATAAAATGATGAATTACATGCTTTTGCCTAGTCCAAACGTGAATGGACCCGCAGATGTCCAGGTGGACAAATAACAATGAAGAGTTGGCATCAATCACTTTACCGGATGGTCAATAATCAGCTAGACAATTCTACTTGTATAATGCTAGGAAGCAAACATTATTTGCTAACCTTGGCATTCTCTGTTGGTCCGTATGACCAATTCTAGCATTATTCGGAAATAAGACTAAAGCCATATAAAATTGAACCAGAATCAATTTTATAATTTTTAATGAAAGTATGTATGGTTATTAAAACTAAGACATGTCAGGAAATACTTCTATCTTGTAAGATTACAACTCATATGTTACACAAGACCAACTTATATGATATGAGTATTTAAGCAACACCGTATTGTTGCCACTTACATGTCAAAGCGTTTAATCTCCATGTGAGACTTAACGTTGATCAAGTATTACATCTCCATTCAATATAAAGTGTGGCTACTGAGTCTATAATTCACTAAGAATTATATTCAGTTACACACAAAATAAAACTGCCGCAAACGCAAAGTTTGCTAACTCATGCAAAGTAAAGTACCAATTCGTACTATCCAATTTCATCATTGGAGAATGACCCATTTGGTCATCATTGCAACACTTTTGTTACAACAGTACTTTGCATTGTATGGTTTGCCGTACTGATATGTCTTCAACTTTCATGACTACATTGATGATCCCAAGAGCACTTTTGCTCTACCAGCACATATTGGAATACTAAATTCCAGATTTCATAATTACCGTCATTAAGCATCAACTTTTTGTTGAGCTAGGCGACAATAACTTATGAAGCAGTAATTATATTTTTAAAAAATAAAATACACAAGGATCACATATAAGGTATAATGTTCAACATACATACACGTATAATGCTAAGCTTCAATTGACTAAGTTAATAATCACATGCATAACCCGGAGTCAAAATTTCACTATGTTCCCAGTCATCATCCTAAAGTTGAATGCATAATGAAAATTAATTTAACCAATAACACAGCTGAGCATTAATCATGCTCCAGACAACATATTTGTCAAGCACAATTTTATAATCCCATGTGGAATATAAGTTGAACAACCCAACAATGTTAAACTAATTAACATGTGATTCTAAAATAAATAGCAACTAGTTCATAATGTCAATCCAATTAATATTAAAGCAGGTAATCGTATATTACTCAAGCTTGAACAGTTGGGTAAATATTTCTCGTGCCAAATTCACAAAGAAAATGGTCTAGAAATATTCGGATTGTATTTTATTGGTGATAAAACATAAACACAAAATTTATGTCAAAAAAAATAGTCCATGTGACTAAGTACTTTTTCTGGATCTATTAAGAAAAATATTGGAACCCTTCATAATTTTATTCTAAGCCGTATGCCATAGAATAAAATTTAATTAGATCATATGTCTAGCATGGACAAATTTTACTAAGGTCATGAGATATAAAAATAAAATTTATTTAGACCGTGTGTCCAAAAAAAAATTATTTTGATATCGAACATCTCTTCTAAAAAATATAATAATAATAGACTCTAGTCTCGATTAATTTTATTTTATTTAGGCCATAACCCCATAAAATAAAACTTAATTAGACCGTATATCTAAGATGGACAATTTAATTTTATTCTGGTCATAAACCCAAAATAAAATTAATTTTTTGACCATATGTCTTAAAGGAGACGATTATTATTTTATTTTCAATGACCATAAGTCAATAGAAGAAATTGGATTTAGACCATATGTCTAAAAGGACCATCTCTTTAAAGAAATAACATTACACTTGTTGTTATTTTATTAGGTCTCAAACAAAATTAAAATAATAATTTAGACCATATGCATAAAATAAGTCCATATTATTTTATTCAACCATACGTTGATGGAAAGAGAATAATTTTAGATCGTCTGTCTAAAATAAGTCAATTTTATTTTCATAGGAAACATAAAAGAAAAAAAAATTAATCTAGACCATATGTCTAAATTAATTTTAATTAAAACTTATGTTTAATATAGGCCATACAAAAAATAAAGATTACTAAGACCTTATGTCTTAAATAAATGGTTCATAGGCCTTGTGCCCATTATATTGTCCAACACAATTATTATAGGCTACTAAAGCCCATACACACACATCCCACATGGCATATTGGCTCAACAAATGGCTCGGCTCAGCTCATCAAATCGAAAACGGCTCGGCCAGCCGACTTATTCGGCTTGCCAACACTTTCCGTTTTTTTTTAATTGCTCACAGCCACACGATTAGATAAATCTTAGCCGTTCGATTTGAGAAGGATGCCCTAGGCATCATCTTCTACAGAAAAAAAAAACAGACAGTCGCGGCCGCCGCCTCAAGCTCCCACTGGAACATACATCCGCCGCCGGAGGAGGGAAGAGCAGCCACTGCAGGCGCCGCCCCGTAATGGAGAGGCCGCAACCACGAAGACTGCCGAGTCGAGGCCCTGACCTGTAGCCACAGTCGTGAGATCCGCCAGACGCGAACGAACTGCACCGCCTTCCCCAGTCAACAACGACGAACGGTGGATGAGTCGTGGGCGAGCACTGAGAAAGAGCGACGACGAGCTAACACCACCCGCAACTCGACTCCGACCATGAGCCATCGGGTCTGCACCACCGCAGCTGTGATCGACGATGCGTTCGTCGATCCACCGTCAGCCTCCACGAGCTGCCATTCCATAGCACAGACAACCCCGTCGTCGTCGCGCATCCACCGTGAGTGGCGCTACGACAGCACGCCTTCATGGTTGGATCCACTGCCATGTGCAACGATCCTTGCTAGTTCCACCGCCGTGTGCAGCATATGTGGATGGGTATCGGGTTTGCATTTTCCATTGTTCTCCGAGAACACAGACCCAAAATTTGTTTTTAATCACACATACAATCCGTATTTCCATTCATCGATTATACATGAATAAATAAAAAAACAATGATTAATTTCACATGTAGATATGTCACAGATTAATCATTCAATAGATATGCATGTAATCTATTATTCAAAAAAAAAATATAATTGAAGTCAGAATCGAACAAATCGATAATATATCAATCCATATCATGAAACCACTCAATCGCAAACCAATTGCTTACTACCACAGATTCAATAAAAATTATTCTAGATCTACACAAAATCATAGAATTAACCAGAATACAAGCTTTACAGCTCCGCTACAAATGAAGCAATTTATGTACATATACATAACATAGATAAGAACACCTATCTATAAGAATGAGGCGGAAGTGTTGTCAGGATCAGGAGTCATGGCTTGAATCACTGGTCGGTGGAGACTGTCACAGTGTGTCAGATCGGCCTCCTAGTTTCCACGGTTTAAACCCTAGAATGTAGTATGCAGGTTATCTGTGTTTCTGCCCAACTGTGTGTATAATGTGTAACATTATTTTTCACAGCCTCCCCTTGTGGTGGCTTATATAATGTACAAGTTGAGGATAATTGGGCTTAAGTGAGCATCCCTTATGGATGGACTCACTATTTTCCAACACTTAGATTATTGAGTAAAAATCAGTGGATACCAAGTTCTCACAGACCAGGTTCTTGCAGAACGGAACTTAGAGGCCAAGTCTTCAGTGGCGAGCTTCTCAAAGATCAAGTCTTCAGTGGCTAGGTTCTCAGAGTTTTGGAAGATCAAGTTCTCAAAGCCTAAGCTCTAGATAAATCAGGCCTAAAGGATAATTTTAGAGAAAAAAGCTTGTGGACTAATCGGTGAGTTTAAAGGTGTTTCGAATTTAAAAGTCAGAAGATTTGAAAACAATTTTAGCTCATATAGCTTACCAGGGAAAAAAACCATATCAACAAAAACACAGTCAAATTCAGTTTTTTTCCATTTTGTTCATTTACTCCAAATTTTACGTACCCAGTCATTATAAAAAGCAAAACAGTTAATTTTATTCCAGTCTTTACCTTTAATTTTATTGCTTTGCACGATTCAGTTTATCCTCAATTTATCGCTTTCCTAACCATCATGCAAATTAGTTTATAGAGAACAATATCAAAATCCAATTTCAAAACGTGCAACACCATTTATTCGGTCCTTCAACAATCAGACTCGGTAGAAGTTGGTTGCTTATTATTCTAAATAGCGAACAATCTTAAGCACCCTCAGTAGAACAAGTCATGTTCTCACGAAAGTTTCAAATAGAGTCTAAGGCTGCCATCCATGGGCATAAGTCATGTCTTTGGAAGGAGAAGGAACCGCTATCCAAACATAAACAGACCAACCATTGTTTCCAATAGGCACAAAATCATGAATGATCGATACAATCACATATGTAAAGAGGAGCAAGACTTACATGACGAGTTTGGTGAATTCAGGGGGCGAGCTTGGTGAATTCAGGGGGCATTCTAATAATGGATATTCAAGCTGAAAGAGTGTGTGGTGCGCAATCAATAGAGCACATCTTGAACGTAATAAACTCATTGGTCATTAGAAGTCAAGAAGAGGTGCACAACGACCATGGTCTCCATTATATGTCTGTCTCCAACTCTAGCCGGTATGGTCTTGACTGTCCTGATGTCAATGATGATCGCTCACGTTACGATGAGTACACCGATGAAGACCACAAACTGATGATTAGTATATCGATTTTGACAACCCAAATTTTAACGATGGCTGACCACGTTACAGTTAGCACATCAGCCTTAACCATCAAGGTTATAATTTTGACATTCACGGTCGATGAGGGCAGGAAGTGTACGCTTGTGCCGGGGTGAGCATGGCAAGGAGCGGTTTCTAGCAGGTTTCGAACGAAAAGGTACATGAATGAACCAAATCCACACCGGAATAGGGGAGTTCCTAAGACTGTATAGGGATGGGGCTGCACAGTTGGATAATTTTATAATTATATATGTGTGGGACTGTGTAATTAAAAATAGCTCTAGCAAAGTGATTTCGAGGTTGTACAACTATGAAACTGTACAATTAAAATAGTTTAATGGGTACTAACTATATGAACAAGGTGTGCTTGCCTTTTCTGTACTCATTCCATAAAAACTCCAAAGTTTAGTGTGCTTGACTTGGAGCAATTCTAGGATGGTGATTTCTTGGAAAATTTTTCCCGGAAACATAAGAGAGAGGACAAAGCATGTTAAACAAAACATGTTAAAAAGGTCCCGTGCTAGTTCTTAGCTAATGACAATCGTCAAGGTAGGACGTTATGATAATTAATCTATTGATAATGGCCTATTAGACCAACACATCAACCATGGCTTCCTAGACATAGAGAAGGATGCCAAAAAGAGTCCAAAATGAAAATCCATGCATTGATTAACGTCTTGGACAGTGTAGCTTCTGCAGTGATCCACAAGAAGCATCTAAGAATAATCGAAGTGGCGAATCTTTGGTTGATCAGGCAAGACCGATCCATAGGCAACAAAGAATTTAGTCCTCATGGAGAAGATTATAAATCTCCATCACTTTTTCAAGGTAAAGGTGTCCAACATGCATCAAGTTTATAATGATAAGCCGGCAAAAGATAGGAATTTTTCACAAGAAACGCCCAACCACTGTAAAACAGATGTTAATGCTTCTAATATTAGTACTAAGACTGAGGAGCAAAACTAGGATTGGCCACTCTGATTGGTCAATGGGGCATTTCCAATGGCCAGAGTTGTCATTCCCCACAAGCAGATTCGTCAGACTGTTCCAACTGGCCAAAACCTTCAAGCCCCTCTCATTGGCCAAAATCATCAAGCTACTTCCAAAGGCCACAACTGTCAAGTCCCTCCTAATGGCCATATATTTTTTTTTTTTCTGGCTATATGTAGAGGACGCCTCTGACAACCCTTCGTACTGTTTTAGAATCATCCAGCGGTGATAAGAAAGTTGAAACTATTGGAGCAGTACAAAGATTAAAGAGATCTCAAAAGTGCAGGCATGATCTTACACCATTAAAGTCTAGGCCATTCAAAGTTGAAAAGAAGGAGCAACTGGAAAGTAAAAGCATTCAAAACTCACAATTCAAGAGTAAAAAACGACATCGCCAGTGGCCTCAAGATCACTGATCAATTTTATCTCCAGCAGAGGCCAGAATACTTAGATCGAAGTATTGGAATAGTTGTTCTTTGTACGAGTAGCGAATTACACGAAAAGGGAAGAGCGATCTTTTCTGGGTGTGGTCACAAGGTCATCATGGGTTAGAAGAAGTAAAACATGTTTAGAAGCCTTAAACGGCCTCAAAGCCAACAAAGGTCATCAAACACTGGGTTCTAAACACAACCAATTATCGATCACGTAAAGCTCATACAAAAGGATGATATGTCAAATGTTCCGAGTATCAGAGCTAGTCTTGGGCGACAAATTTGTAAGAGTGGGGTCATATCATCAAACGACAAAGAGCGTTCTATGTTCGAATTTCAGGTTGTAAAAAAACCCTCGACAAGTAAAAACATGTTAGAGCTACAAGAAAAAGGCCGTATTCCTTAAAAAACAAGTAAATTTAAATTCTATTGCAATTTACATTTGGTCTCTCATAAATTTTATTTTTTCACATAAATCCTTATTATTGCGAAAAAAAATTATACTGGCCCCTCTAAAAACTCTGTCTAACTCCGCCATTGCTCTCATCCACAGAGAGGCGGAAGAAACTTATTGGCAGTCTTAGGCTATATATTATATTAATGGCTTTGAAGGCTTGGAGTATAAATCATAACAACGATTTTTATGTTAGTTAGTGTGGCCGTTAAATTAAGGTGCTGAAGATTAATTTTTAACAATCTAGTGATCAATAGCCAGGTGGGTTGATGGGCTACGAAGATCAAATTATTAAAGTGTTTTTTGGCGATGAAGCTATAGTTTCTAGCGGCCAGCTTTTATTTTTAACTAGTTTTTGGATTAAAGCCTTTTTTCATCCTTGTGTTAGACCATAAAGTTAAAAGTCATCCTTGTATTGGTTTTGGTCTGTTTCCATCCCTCTGTCCATGGGTTTTAGCTTGTTTTCATCCCTCTAAATAGGCCAAAAAGGCGAATACAAGGATGAAAATAAGACAAACTTCACAAATAGAGAGATGGAAACAAGCCAAAATCTAATAGAGGGATGACTTCCAACTTTGAAGTCTAATACAAGGATGAAAAAATACTTTATTCCACTAGTTTTTATGCACTGCGATGCACGTGGTACAATTTTGTTATTTTTAATAACAATATTTTAATTAAAATTTTTAAAAATTAGGTGAAATATTTCCATTATAATTTTTAATTTCATAGGTAAACTATAAATTATTAATATAATAATTTCCTCATATTTAGCATCAACAAAATAATTACCTCTTCTAATAATATTTTTTGTATTATAATTAAAGAACTATGAACACGATTTATAAAAAAACATTTGATATTTATAAATATTGAGGTAATATAAAGTTTGAAAAGTAAAATGTACACAGTAGAACACTTTTAATTTTTTTCAGTTTAACTTTCTTAAGAATTGTTGCATTTGACTGTCTTCGTCTTCAATGAATTCAAGTTTTTTTTTTTTCATTTTGTTCTTTAGTAGTTGTCTTTCGAACTTCCTCTACCACAAATTATCCTTTTTTCCATATTTTACTTGTTTGCTTTTTTTTTCCTTACTAAGAAAACGTATTCTTCGTCTTGACAATGATCAATCAACTTTTTTTTGTTGCATTGCCTACAAAATAAATACTTAAATTTGTCATACCTATTCCAAAGTAGATCAGTTTTACTTGTCAATCATTATTTACCTCGTTTCTCCGATATCACAATATAATTAGTCACTTGGCATCCAATTATCATTTTTGCCTCAACGAATATGGTGATCAATGCATTATTTTTTCAGTTAGACACTTCGAGTCTTAGCATTTACCTATAAGGTTTTAAAAAAATTAAATGTTAATATTTAGCGAAGATAAGCTATTTTTTTTATTTTATAATGCTCATTTCGTAGTTTGTATCCATTGCATTTTTCATCTTCACATCGTGCTATATTGTCTGAAACATCTACTTTCTTTCCACACATGATACCATGGTTTTTCTGTGTTTATTACCTTCATAAGTTTAGCTTGGAATGAACAATATATGACCTATATATATTTAATATTTTGATTAATTCGAATCAAATAATATCTCTCTCAAATGATACGTTATTTGTATTGCTTTCAATCCACATGTTAGCAACTTGATCCGTTGTAAGTGCATTATATACACATTGATCAAGAGATAAGCTTATATTGATATGTATTTTAAACTCGTCAAATGACGGAAAATCTTTTAACCTTTTCAAGAATTGTGCATAGGGTTTTCTTCATGAATATCCATCAACTTCTTTACTATACTCACATTCAATTGTCCTTCTTGCATCATTTGCATTCCGTAGTTCATTGTTAGCATCGTAAAAATAAAGTTGTAAAAAGCTGGGACTATTTTCAGTAGATACCAAACCAGGTAAATGATGATAAATTTGGGCTTGTGCTTTGAATGTATAGACTTCGTGCTTGAATGATGCCTGTTACTTGTCTTATTTAACTCCAAAAGAAGTAAATACAAAAATACTGTTATAGCTCTGATACTTTTTTTGAATTCTTGAGCTTCTAGTGTTGTAGATGTGAATAGATAATATAAATCATCATTAAGCTAATTGGACTTGTCCATTACTGCAACAAAATGTTTCTTCCTTCGTTAGTTCGCTATAGTAGGTGTCTTTTGCATTTGTTTAGGCATGATAGATAAAAAAAAAAAAGCTATATGGTAGTAATTATTTTCTGAAATAAATTAATAAAAGGATTAGAAGAGAAATAAAATGCATGGTAATGGCCGCATGTTAAAACTATATGGGCTAATTAATTGTTTTTGCAATATCTACTTTTAGATAGATGAACGCAATAACTACAAGAACCTTTGCATTGCAGATTTCTGCGATATGGATAAAATTAAGTTCACTTTATCCTATACACAGTATATTCCTGAATTTGTGGTTAAAATCCCTTCATACATGCATTTTAAGTCAGTCGTGCATCGGCTAGCTTGGGAGGGAGTGACTAAAAAAAAATAATTCTCCAGATTAGTAGGTATGTAATGTTCTTCAAGCTAGTTTTTTGTGCATGCATGTGGTACAGTATTAATCATTATTTAGAAAATAACTTATATATAATAATGGCAAATAATTTTTTTAAAATATTAATTTTATGAAAAGGAACATTATCTTAGTGTATTCCTCTTTCATCTATTATAAGTTTTATAAATTTTACATGATATTATTATATTACTCTCCTATATTAGCATTTTTTTCTTGTATTCTTTACCTTCTTTGTTAAAAATATTATTTTAATAATTATTTAATTTTTTATTTGAACATTTTGTTTTTCTTAAATTTTTATTAATTATCTAATCCATTACTTTGTTTTATTTTAATTATAAGTCATTTTATATCTTTAAGATAGCATAATAGTTTTTTTATTCTTAGAGGTTATTATATAAAGGTAGTTACTCTATTTAATTTTTTATCATTCCCATAGAATTGTTTATTTTGGTATAATTTCTATATTTCATATTTATTTATTTATGTATATTTTCATTTTTTTCTTTCAATATTTAGTTACTTTATAATCATTCTCTTGATTAATTATTCTTTCAACATCGATGTTCTTGAGGCTCGGCCAAATAGTTGGGAGAATCAGATTCTCACAACATCGATGTTAAAGTTTAAACATTGATGTTCACTTGTAATTTTGGTTTCCAAATTTACAAACATCAATATACATTCATCAAGAACATGTTAGAACTCATGCCTCTTTGTTTCATTTCAGGGTTTTGATAATGACAAACCTTGGCTCAATTAATGACAACCTTGAAGCAAAAAGAAATCAAGCAAAGATCAAGTACTCAACCCAAGTGATCAAGAATTCAAGTAAAGTTGATCAAAGAGTTGAAGTGCAATAAGAGCAAGAGAAGTTAGGACCCTTTTGTACAAGGTATAACACTCAACTCTTCTAGGACATTGGCTCAAAATAAGATAAAATTTGCTCAAGCATCACATAACATATCTCCATGCATATAAATGTTTTCCGAGCCAAGAACATCGATGTTGTGAACTTAAACATCGATGTTCCTGCCTTTGTAAAATTCTTCCAAAACGGGCAGTAAGGTCTGAACATCAATGTTGGCATCCCAAACATCGATGTTCTCATGACCGTTGCACTTAAAAATGGTCTGCCCAATCAAAACATCGATGTTGTGATTTGAGACATCGATGTTCTTCATATTGATTTTTAATCTTTTTGGCAGTAGCTCCATAACATCGATGTTGGGTTATAAAACATCGATGTTCTTGTGACCGTTGGTCAAAACATCGATGTTGTCATTAAAACATCGATGTTGTGATTTCTTCAAAGTTTTCCAAAATTTGGCAGAAGCGGAAAAACATCGATGTTCTATTGAAAACGTCGTTGTTCTGATAATTGATTTCAAAATGAATTTTGCCGAAGCCAAAAAACATCGATGTTTCATTTTCAAACATCGATGTTCTTGCATAACACCTTTTTCATCATATTTTTGCGAAGCTAAAAAACATCGATGTTGTAATTGAGAACATCGATGTTGTATTTGAAAACATCGATGTTGCTCAGACAAACATCGATGTTCTACTAGCCGTTGGAGCAATAATTTAAAATTGCGGGCTAAAAATCGATGTTTAAAGTGAAAACATCGATGTTTTGCCGTTATAGCAGACACCTTTTCAGCACCCACTATGTTTTGTTTAAGATTGTTTTTGGGTGGAATTAAAACGGCTCTATAACTTTACAAAGATATAAATTGAGCATTTTTAGCTCTGTTTCAAAGGGAATCAACTCTCTACTTACATGCATTCATCTCATACATTCAAATCAATCTTTGTTGAGCCAATATCCTATTGAGGATTTGAGAGTTGCCTTTTAGAGCTTCATTTGTACACTCACATCTTCTCTTTGAGAGAGACCTCTTGTTTGAGTGATTATTGTGTTGTCATACACCTTGAGGGAGGTTAGTTCCCTTGGTTAGATTCACAAGAAGAGGTGTATATCTTCTTGTGTGAAAAGTCTTGAAGTGAGGAATCTTCAAGCAAGAGAGCTGAAGTTCATGTGACTTGAACTTTCAGGTTTAGGATTCTTGTGACTAGAATTCCTAGGTTGTAACGGTTTGTTAAGCACCCGTAAGCTTAACATAGATAGTGAAATCTTCAAGTGAGACTTGAAGGGCTGGATTAGCCACACTAGTAGAGTGTGTGTGAACCAGGATAAATTGTTTGTCCTTCATTCTTTCAATTCCGCATTTAATTCCTGCTTATTTCGTTTTTATTCGATTATCGCTACTCACCCCCCCGTCTAGCTTAAGTTTATTGTCCTAACAATTGGTAGCGGAGCCTAACTCTCTGAAAGACTTAACCGTTTGAGAGGTAAATTTCCATGGCTTGTTCAAATTATTTGTATGCAGGAATCACTGACGGGCAATCCATTACCCAAGCACCATTCTTCAACGGAACGGATTATACATATTGGAAGGAAAGGATGAAAGTTTTCATCCAAGCCAATAACTTTGCAGCTTGGCTAACGATAAAGAATGGCATTCAAATTCCATCAAGGACGGAAGTGGAGTACAACGAAGATGACATCCAAACAATCGAAAACCACTCCAAGGCAATACACATGCTCCAATGTGCAGTCAATCCGAATGACTATCAAATGATCTCGCACTGCGCAACAGCCAAGGAGATGTGGGAAATGCTGGGAGTCATCTATGAGGAAATCGACAGCAAGCAAGATGAAACTGTCAACCTTTGTCTCATGGCAAAGGAAGAATCTCCGGAAGAGGTAAGTACTTCCTATTCGA
This sequence comes from Turnera subulata, assembly GCA_028386065.3. NCBI lineage: Eukaryota > Viridiplantae > Streptophyta > Magnoliopsida > Malpighiales > Passifloraceae > Turnera > Turnera subulata. The sequence goes on along the minus strand of JAKUCV010003349.1, from coordinate 11,585 downwards.
ATGATGATTATACATTTGAAGAGCTGCAAGATGCATTTAGTGAATTGTATAGTAAATTCATTTCTGTTTCAAATGTTATTAAGAACTTAAAGAAACAGAACAAGACCCTAGAAAATAATGTAGAATTATTATCACATGATAAGGATGAGTTGTTAAGCAAAATTGATAAGCTTGGAAAAGAAAAGCATGCTCTTAATATGTCTTGTAATGAACTTAATGAGAAGATATCCTCAAATGTATGTTCTTGTGTTGAATTGGGAAAAGAGAATGAATCTCTTAAGCATCAAGTTGATGATTTGAAGAATACATTAGAGAAGTTTACTAATGGTAGAGATAGTCTTAATCTTCTTTTAGGACAACAAAGAAGTCCAACTCAAAAAGAAGGATTAGGTGCATCTTATGTGTCAAATGATGTCAAACCTATTGTGCTTAATGCTAAGACACATAAACATGGTGCTTCATCTTCTACTTTTCATCCTACTAGATCACATGTGCATAACACAAGACTATATACTCATCATAGAAGGTCAAATTCTCAAAATGCAAGAACAAATGCAAATAGTGGAAAATCTCATTATGCTAAAATGTATGCCTACAATGGTAGGAATGAAAAATCCCATTACACTAAACCTAGGACACACTTAGCTCAACCTTGGGAAAACAAGATTACACCTAAGGAAAACAAGTTTACTAGAATGCATAGGTATAATCGAAATGGTAATTACTATGAACCTAGAAGGATGCATAATCCTAATGTTATTTGTCATTATTGTAATAGGATAGGACACATTGCTCCTATGTGCTTCACTAGACATAGGCATTGGGCTCAAGAAGAAGCTCGTCACCACTATGCTCCTAACCATCAAGGACCCAAAAAGATTTGGGTACCAAAATCCCTTTGATTTGTTTTGCAGGTATGCTTGAAGGCATCAAGTGTACTTTGGTACCTTGATAGTGGATGCTCCAAGCAAATGACCAAAGAAGCATCCAAGTTCTTAATCAAATCTTGTAGAAATGTAAGGATGAGTGTTGTTTTTTATAGGTACCCTTCATTTAGGCAAAAAGATAGGGGGAACAAAGGGATGATGAAGAACTTCGAAATTTGAGCAGAAGTCTCAATACATCGATGTTGAGTATCACAACATCGATGTTAAGCTAAGCTTTCTAACATTCTTTATTTTGGCACATATAGAAGTGTATAGGTGTAGATAATATGTTGCACTTGTTCAAAGCTCCACCTATTTCTTACATAAGCACTTCTCAACCTCTTCTTATCAATTATTTCTTTTTGCTAATGACAAAAGGGGGAAGATAAGAAGAAGTATATGCACCAAGTTAGGGGGAATCACAATTTGAAATACATAGGGGGAATTATCCTTATGTTAAACTCAAAAAATTGGCATATACTTCTAGTTGTTTGTCATGATCAAAAAGGGGGAAATTGTTAGAACTCATGCCTCTTTGTTTTATTTTGAACTTTCTTAGCAAAACTCTTGAAAACACTAAATGCTTCACTTTTGTGAGTTAGAAACAAAGTCCAAGTGAATCTAGAGTAATCATCAACAATTACAAAAGCATAATAATTTCCACCAAAACTTTTAACTTGTGAAGGACCAAATAGATCCATGTGCAAAAGTTGAAGCGGTCTAGATGTTGAGACAACGTTTTTGGAACTAAACGAGGCT
>JAKUCV010003348.1:0-17951 GCA_028386065.3 Turnera subulata | reverse complement strand
GAAGTCGATTACTCCTCAATAGCAAGTAAGTTGATTGGCTTCGGCGTCAGCTCCTTTTCAGCCTTGGTCCTTGCGTGTTCATCAAGCTCCGTAGTGATCAAGGCTTGAATGTGTCGTAGAAGCTGATTCCTAACTCTCCTTGAGTAAACCTTAGTAATTGGACCTCGAGGCAAAGTGATGGCTCCATTACTTGCATCATATTTTCTTCGGTAAAGAAGAGGATCACGCCTTGAATTGTTGAAGAATTAGCAGATAAATAAGGTAGGTCTCTTTATCTTGCATCTCTACCCCGCTTTATCATTCTCCAGTAATCCTTTTCTTTTCTTTTTTGTTGAATCTCTAATAATCCATTTGTGATTTGTCGCAAGTGTGAACAGGTTGCCAGCTCCTGCAAAGAAGGATTGGGTTGCTTTTGAAGCTGTGATGGAATTTTATGTTGAAGGATAAACCTGTCTTGATGCAAATTGTGTTTTCTGATGCATGAGTTAGTGTTTATTTTAATCTAGTTATTATCTTGATCAGGTTAGGAAACCTGAATATTTAGATAACCAAGGCTGAAATCATGTTTTGTGTATGCCAATTGCTTGCAAGTTGTATCTGAACCTCTATTTAAGTGTGCTTTATATTGTGAATAAAATCAGGTGAAAACATCAAGTGAGAATGTGTTGTTTCCTCTTCATATGTTGAGTCTTTTTCCTCTAAAATTGAGTTGATCATTGCTTAGCAGATTCTGGAATTTTCAGAAAATTTAGTATAATAGATCTAAAACTATTCGGAGAAATTTTCCGAAATCTAGTTCCATTGATATTGGATCCATCTTTTGCAATCAACTATTTTCAATCGACTTGAGAGCCATTGCTACCTACCGCTGATAGAACTATATTTCTATCGATTATAACAATTTTTTTTTTAAATGCAAACTCCCCAGGTAATTACGAGAGAAATTTATAGGCAACGAAACCACATGGAAAGATAATTATGCAGTAATCGTATCACCCCACGTAATTTGATCGCTGGCTGTTGCTTTAAATTGTTGCATTTGAGTATGGAATTTATGATTTTGAAGAACTGAAGAGACGCATGATAATCGTTCAAGAATTTGCTTGTGAATTTGTTTTAAGAATGGAACAGACGCATCATCAATTAATTAGCCTTTTTTATGGATTATCATTTTACAGCATACGCAGTAAATAACAAAAAAAGTATAGTACAGACATTAAAGACACCAACGACCATACATAAATTTTTAAAAAGTATAGTACAGACATTAAAGATACCAACCACCATACATAAAAAAAAAAAAAGTATGGTACAGACATTAAAGACCCCAACTACCATACATAAGTAAGGGGAGAATATGGTTTCACACGACACTTGCCTTCACATAATAAGGGGAGAATATGGTTTCACACCAACCACCATACTCAATGTGTGAACTCGCTAACTTACATCCTTTGTTATCAGGTGGATAAAATAGTTGTTGGAAACTCAGATGCATGTCAAAGGGTAGAAATCATATTCTAACTTTGAGATTGTTTATGTAAATAATGGCGGACACGCAAGCACATGTTAAGTTTGTTAGCACCGGGAGTAGCCCGACAACTGGGGAGAACAAACGAGGCCCAAGTGAGATCCATACTCGTAGGCTTGGACATCACATTGTAACCCAAAAGCTTAAGGCACATGGTACATGGGTCCTCTCCACTTATATATCATTCAGTTGGCCTCTTTTCATCCGATGTGAGACTCTTTACTCACACTTGGATACCCAACAATCTCCTCCTCAAGTGTGAGTTTCTTCCACATCGGGCTTGGGCACACTCCCCGTACAGTGGAAGCATCTTCTACAACATCCTCAAGAGCCCGCTCCACAACACCAAGCCCGCGTTCAAAGGAACACGCGCCTGCCAATCTCTTAGGTTTTCAAGAGTCACGTCTTACAACTCCACGCCTGGGCCTAAACCTGGAGTTTCGAGCTCGCTCCACATGGGGGCAGCAACCACGGAGCAAACCATGTGACGCATTGTTATCGATCACAGCCGAACCTTTGGCTCCGCTACCACTTGTTAGCATAGGGAGTAGTCCGACAACTGGGGAGAACAAACGAGGCCCAAGTGAGATCCATACTCGTGGGCTTGGACACCACATTGTAACCAAAAGCCTTAAGGCATTGGGTACATGGGTCCTCTCCACTTATATATCATTCACTTGCCCTCTTTTCATCCGATGTGGGACTCTTTACTCATACGTGGCCACCAGAAATGACTCGGATCAGATCTGTACCTCCTCAACATGGACACATGAAACACATCATGAATCCGTGACAACTCCTCCGGTAAAGTCAATCTGTAAGCCAAGGGTCCAACCCTTTCCACAATCTCATATGGTCCAATGTACCTTGGACTCAGCTTCCCTCTCTTCCCAAATCTGATAACACCTTTCCACGGTGCAACTCGGAGGAAAACTCATTCTCCCACTTGGTACTCCATCTCACGACGATGCTTGTCAGCATAACTCTTCTGTCGATCCTGTGCTGCTCTCATACTCTGCTTAACCACCTAGATCTTGTCAACTGTCTGCTTAACCAAATCCGGACCCACAATCAAACGAAGACCTTCTTCATCCCAACATACTGGACTTTGGCATTTCCTTCCGTAAAGAGCCTCAAACGGTGGCATGCCGATGCTGGAATGAAAACTGTTGTTGTAGGCGAACTACGCCAAGGACAAATACTGATCCCAACTCCCACTGAAATTAAGAGCACAAGCCCTGAACATATCCTCCAGCGTCTGAATAGTCTTCTCTGACTGTCCGTCGATCTGAGGATAACTCAGCTTCGTCCCCAAAGCTGCTTGCAGACTCTTCCAGAACCGTGATGTGAATTTCAGATCTCTGTCTGAGACTATAGACTTAGGAATCCCATATAGTCTCACAATCTCTGCAACATACTGTTTCGCCAACTTATCCATGGTATCTGTCTGTCGGATGGGGAGAAAATGAGCTGATTTTGTAAGTCGATCAACGATAACCCAGATGGCATCATGCTGTCTCCGGTCAACGGTAATCCAACCATAAAATCCATGGTGATCATCTCCCATTTCCACTCTGGCACTGGCAACGATCTCATCTTCCCTACTGGAGCCTGATGCTCGGCTTTCACTTGCTGACAAGTGATACACTTAGCCACATACTCGGCTACATCCTTCTTCATACGTGGCCACCAGAAATGACTCCTCAAATTCTGGTACATCTTGGTGCTTCCAGGGTGCATACCATACGGCGTCATATGTCCCTCTTCCAAAATCTGACTGCGTAGGTCACCAACACTGGGTACACATAAACGTTTCCCCAGCATCAATGCACTATCCTCAGCTATACAAAACTTGTCTTCCTTTCCACTGCGGACTGCTTCCTTCAGCTTGATCAGGTCAGGATCTCCATCTTGTAGTTCCACAATCCAGCCTCTCAAGTTGGACTTGACTTCAATATGAGTCAACAAAGCTCCCGTCTCATCTACTGACAAATCAACTCCCATCTTCCTTAACTCGATGAGTGAGGACATCGAGTAAGTCGTGGAAGCATCTTCTGGCTGTCTCTGGCTCAAAGCATCTGCTACAACATTAGCTTTTCCAGGGTGATACTCAATAGTACAATCATAATCATTCAGCAACTCAACCCAACGTCATTGTCGCAGGTTAAGTTCCTTCTGAGTCATGATGTACTTGAGACTCTTATGATCTGTGAAGATCCGGCATCTCTCTTCAAAAAGATAATGTCGCCAAATCTTCAAAGCAAGGATCACTGCGGCCATCTCCAGATCATGTGTCAGGTAGTTCTTCTCATGCGGTCTCAACTGTCTCGAAGCATAGTCAATCACTCGGCCTTCTTGCATCAGAACTGCTCCCAAACCAAGGCCTGAAGCATCACAAAACAGCACATACTCCACCCCTGGTTTAGGTATGGTCAAGAATGGTGTTGTTGTCAACTTCTTCTTCAGTTCATCAAAACTTTTCTGGCAGGCATCACTCCATATAAAAGCTTGATCTTTCCTCAATAACTTAGTCATGGGACTGGCTATCAAGGAAAATCCCTCGATGAATCTCCGATAATATCCTACAAGGCCAAGAAAACTCCAGACTTCGGGTACCGTTTTAGGCGGCTCCCACTCCAGAACAGCTTTCACCTTAGAAGGGTCAACCTTAATCCCATTCCCTGATACAACATGTCCAAGGAATGCAACTTCCTCAAGCCAGAACTCACACTTGCTAAACTTAGCATAAAACTCCTTCTCTCGCAGCCTCTGTAGCACTACCCTCAGGTGCTCCTCATGTTCTTCCCTGCTCTTGGAGTAGATCAAGATGTCGTCGATGAAGACTACCACAAACTTATCCAAGAACTCGTTCAAGACCAAGTGCATCAAGCACATGAAAACTGCAGGTGCATTGGTCAAACCGAAAGGAACCACTGTGAACTCGAAATGCCCATACCGAGTACGGAAGGCCGTCTTCGGTATGTCCTTCTCTGCAATCTTGACCTGATGGTAGCCAGATCGAAGATCAATCTTAGAAAACACTGTAGCTCCCTGTAGCTGATCAAAGAGGTTATCAATCCTGGGAAGCGGGTACTTGTTCTTCACTGTCACCTTGTTCAGCTGTCGGTAGTCCACACACATCCACAAACTGCCATCTTTCTTCTTCACAAAGAGGACTGGTGATCCCCAAGGTGCTGTACTAGGTCGGATGAAACCCTTCTCGAGCAGCTCATCCAACTGCTTCTTCAACTCTTGGAGTTCTGTCGGTGCCATCCGATATGGTGCCATCGATATAGGCGTCACTCCTGGCATCAAATCGATGGTGTACTCAACTTTCCTATCAGGTGGCAATCCTGACAGATCCTCTAGGAACACATCTGGAAACTCCCTCACAACTATGATGTCTCCCAAAACCGGAGTCCGAACTTCTTCACCTTTGACATGGGTCAACAAAGCATCTGGATCCAACGGCTTCATCCCAACATCCTGGTGAGCAGAGATACTACATGTAGCAGCAGCTCTCCCAATACTTGTCAACAAGATCTTATGTCCACCCTCGGAAGTCAACAACACTTCCTTGGTTCGACAGTTCACCATAGCACTGTACTTGGACAACCAATCCATCCCCAAAATGATGTCAAAACCTCTCATGTTCATCACAATCAACCGTGCAAGAAAAACCTCGCTATCGTATGAAAGCGAAACATCTCTGCACACATGGGTTAATCTGACTGCTATACCCGCAGGTAACCTAACTCTCATCGGACAAGCTAAACTCTCTCCCGTACAGTTATGTAGTATTGCAAAGCTTTGCGCAATAACCAAATGCATAGCACCAGGGTCTATCAAAGTATAAGCAGTACTACCAAAAACTGTAAAGGTACCTGCTATAACATCAGCATTCTCTGGATCCTCCTCAGCGGTGATCACAAATGCTCTCGGCACTGCTGTACTCTGGTTCATGGCTGACTGGGTCCTAGCAGGAACAGCTCCACGTCCTCGACCTCTGTCAACTCCAGAACCACTAGGAACACTAGAAACTAAAGCTTGCACCGTCTGAACGGGTGCTGAACCTCCAGATCTTCCCAACTTGGGACATTCATAACGGTAGTGCCCAACTTCATTACACTCATAGCACCTCACCTGAGACAGAGGAGGTCTCGGGCGAGCACTCCAAGAAGAAGTCCCTCCAGACTGAGTCCAAGATCTACCTTGGTTGTTGTAGTTACTGTTCCATCCACGTCCCTGACTCCCTGGTATGAACCGGCTCTGTCCATATCCTAACCGGTTCACTGGTGTCTGGAACCTCTTGTTCTGTCCCCCAGAACTCTGTGCAGCATGCCTCTTACGGATCTCCTGCTACTCCCTCTCATTACCCAACCAAATAATCTCAGCTCTCAGGGCATCTGTCAGCATATCCTGGTAAGTCTCATAGACCTTGCACCCCATGACTGTCTGGATGCCAGATCGAAGACCATCCCAGAAACTTTTACATCTGGCCTCCGGAGTAGCTACAAACTCACTGGCATAGATGGATAAGCGGTTGAACTTGACCTCATAATCATTGACCGACTAATCCGGTCCCTGTTGTAGTCCCAGAAACTCCCGTCTCAGCTGGTCCTGGTATGCCTCGGAAACAAACTTCCTTCGAAACATCTCCATGAACTGGGTCCACGGCATAGTGATAGGTGTCGGCATGTCCCTGGTGGTAGACTCCCACCAATCAACAGCATCTCCTCGGAACATGGCGACGGCATATCTGGCCCACCTGTCGTCCCAGCATGTCAGCTTCAGCATAACCCTGTTTGTCTGTCTGAGCCATCGGTCAGCATCCTGTGGTGTAGTGACACCGGTGAAGACTTCAGCCCCAAACTTCTCCAGCTTCATATACACTGGATCCTCAACTGGTCCCTAGTTTTCCTATTTTCGAGCTTCCATAGCTGCGATACGAGCATCTCTGGCATCTTGCCTTCGCAGAATCTAAGTTACCACGTTTAACATCTGCACCGGGCCTCCCAAAGGAACATTCAGAAGGTGTTCCGGACCTCCCGCAACTTGCTGCGGTTGATCCACCGATACCTGATCATCATTTAAGTGACCTCCAACTTGCTGATTCCCTCCAACCGGATCCATTCGTACCTATATGAGAATGTATATGAATGCATGTCATATCACGTCGTGACAAATCTTATGCACAAACCTACGGGATGAAACCCTGCAGGCGAGGGGTGAGTCCAAAGTGCTCACCGACGAAGGATAAACAGAGATATATATTCAACTGTAATACTTTCGAAGTAAGCATAACAATTTCAACTGAAAGTACAATCAATCACAACACAAGGAAACTACCATGCAACTATACCAAGACCAAAAGAATGCTTAATTATTCCCTTATTACCAATTTTTATCTTCCGGGCCCGTCACTGGACAAGCTAGGGTCGTACCTGGTTATTAACTAATTCTGGATGCCAAGCCCAACCACAATCCGGGATCAACATCCCCATATCACAAATCCGGGATCAACATCCCAATATCACAAATCCGGGATCAACATCCCAATATCACAAATCTGGGGTCAACACCCCAATCAACCAACCCACCGGCCATGACACCACAGAACTAGTCTCTAACCATCTAGTCGTACCTCTACTTTCCAAGTGACAATTATATCATCATCTCAAAATTGATTCCAATTCCTTTACTCTATCTCAATTATCCAACTTTTCCGTTATTCCAGATTATTTCACAGAACAACTCGACATCTGACTCATAGCATCAATTAACCACAGCTTAACAGTTCAGCACAATTCGACATAGCTTTCACGAGTTTAATCATAATCCGACAATAGCATCATCAAATTGCACAACAACCAAATAACAAACAATAATCAATTCAGCAGTTCAATCAAACAACAAAGCAAACACAGTACTACAGGCACATATCTAAGGTTATCCATCCTCACCTTAGCCGATATCAAGTTTGGAGCTGTCCAACAGACTCCAAGTCCGGCTCCTCAGGTATCTGCTCGTTATCAACTCCTATATCATGCATCATCAAATTGCACAACAACCAAATAACAAACAATAATCAATTCAGCAGTTCAATCAAACAACAAAGCAAACACAGTACTACAGGCACATATCTAAGGTTATCCATCCTCACCTTAGCCGATATCAAGTTTGGAGCTGTCCAACAGACTCCAAGTCCGGCTCCTCAGGTATCTGCTCGTTATCAACTCCTATATCAAGCATATAATATGCACATATAAGTGGTATGCAATGTCATGCTACTACTGTATTTACGAAAATTAAATACTGACTCGTCTCGGTTACTTCCCCGGGTTATTTCTATTATCGTCATAATTCACCATTTAATTACATAGGTCGGGAATATTTTACCATAACTATATCCGGTTATTATCCCGGTACGTATCTACTTTGATAATACCCTTTCCAATTTATTTCTACAGGTATGTACTTTCCAAAATATTTGTTAAAAATAATTATTATTCACCGTCTACATATTCCCAAAATAAATATTTCTCATATGGTATACCATATATTTTCCAAAATTATTAATTACTATCACTATTATTATTATTATTATTATTCCATGATTATCTCCTCAATTTAATTATTCTACTATTGTTTATCACATTTATATTTTCCTAGAACACTAATTATTCCCAAATTATATCTATTTTATTTCCAAAATATTACTTACCTAAATTATATCCCTTTTTATTATTTTTCTCCAATTATTTCTTTTTTCCAGAATTTTTAAATCTATTCCAGAAATATATTATCTCTTTTTTTTTTATTTTCGGACTGGGCCAAGTCCAAGCCCATCCACTACACAGGGCCACACCTAGGCCCGCACAAGAGCCCAAGCGCAGGCCCAGTAACCCGGCCTAGGTCAACAGCCCAACCAAGGCTCGGTCAATGGCCTGGCTAGACGCGACCCGCGTCCCTGAAAGGGGTCAGCCCGACCCTTTTCGTGACCACCCGGGTCGACACCATGACGGGTTGCTCACCTCGGGGTTACAGTCCACGGCGGCGCGGTGGCGGACGGTGCAGGCAGACGACGCAGGAGAGGAGGTGGTGACGCGACGGAGAGGCGTGGCGCGGCGACGTCGTGCTGCAGCCGTGGTGGTCGTTGCAACAAGGGAGGACAGCGTCGGATCCAAACGGAAAGGCCGTCGGGTCCTCGGCTGTGTCCGGCGCGTCGTGCGGCTAGGGCAGGCGGCGATGGTTCCCTCAAGTCGGCGACCAAGAGGAGAAGGCGTCGGGGTAGGTGGTGAAGCGAGAGGTGGCTCGGCACTCCTTCACGTGAACAGTAGCGAGGGGAAGGTTGAAGAGGAAGGTGACGGGTTGGCGTGGGTTGTTGCAAAACGGCGTAGTTTTGCAGGTGTATAGGTGTTTGTTATCTCTCTTTTTTTTCTTTTCATGGTTTGGTTTTAAGAAGAAGGGAAGTATGGTTGGGCAGTGATTTGCAGAGTGGTGATGGTGCAGATTATGGTTGCAGAAGAGAGGAGAGGAAAGGAAATAGGCAGGTTCACGGGCGTCACAGTGAAGACAGAATCTCACGAGCACACAGGAGAAGGCGGCTGCATTATGCAGTCGTGTCCCGTCCGGACCAGAAAATATCAATAATACCCCCATGATTAATTTCTAGCCCGATAATATGAGGTTAATCTCGATTTTTCTGAAGATTCCTAGACCCGAAAAATCCCAACTTGGTCCGGAAAATCCGCAGAAAAAATCCTGAGCGTGGGACAGGGCTCGGTTTCGGAATCCGAAGCTTAAATTACCATTAATTAATTACCCAAGATTAATTTTAATGGTAATTAACTGTAAAAATAAATTTTACGGTACTGGTAAAAACGTAAAAATTACCCGGGCTGTTACAGTAACAACAAGTGATTGATAAATAAAATTGTAAGTATTTAAAAATTATCAAGGTGCAGAAAAAATAAATACAGTGTTATTTTACTCTAACTTTATATTCAACAAGGTAATTAATAATCAATCTATACTATACTATATATAAAAGCACGAAGTCACAAAAAGCGCACCGAAATTGAAAGACAGAAGTACCCCTACTTAAGTTTAACACTAATAAAGAATGAATGATATGTCACGTATCAACGAATGGCACGTAGTCTTCTACAATATTTAAAATAAAAAGGCCAATAAATTGACATAATTCTCCTTAATAAATATTAATAAATTAATAATATATTAATATTAGTCATTCTAAAAAATAACACTACTTCTATTCAAAATCTAATTACTATTATAATTTATATTTATATATAAGAAATATTTGATTAATAATATAATTACTATTATAATTTAAAATCATAGTAACAACAAGTGATTGATAGATAAAATTGAAAGTATTTAAAATTTATCAAGGTGCAGAAAAAATAAATACAATGTTATTTTACTCTAACTTTATATTCAACCATGTTTTAATTTTTATTTTTATAGTGTCTTCTGAAACCATTAACATCTAAATGCAATCTTTCCACCCCTAGGGCTATTTACTACACCCAAAAGAATCCACCGAAAATCCAACCCAACATTCACTCTCCTCAACAACCCCCAACACCCATCATTCAATCAACCAAACAAACCAGTGGCTCACATTAGTTCAGCAAACCAACCCAACATTTACAAATTTTCAAAGAAAATAGAAAATTGTACAATAATAATTTTAGTTAATACTATTTGACACAGAATTTATTGAAATTTTTGATAGAAAGACAAAAAAAAAAACTAGAAATTAGTTCAGTTATTTTTAATTAAAATCTTTTGGTCCATTAAATATTCTTCAAAGTGCATTGGTTTGTGAATGTAGTATTTGGCTGACTCGTTTTGGTCAAGAAGTATTTCCTTCACTGCACCAGTAAGGAAGACCCGCTAGGACCGCCTTGCATAAATAATTGTTGACTTTCCTCGATTTGAATATCAATGTTCCATCTTACCCATCAGAATCCTTTCATTTCCCATGTTTAATTTTCTCAAACTAAATAACTTTTGACGTTTTAAGCAAAATTAGGAAAGCGGTGGAGTCAAGTAAATTCTTTGTGCTGCCATGGCAACTAATTCCTCAGTAAGGAACAGCACCACAAATGAAGACTGATTATCGCACACACAGAGATACACAGGACATCCTCAAGCAAAATGTGTTTCCTGTATTGCTAGCTTCTTCGAAAGTTCCTTTATTATAATCCCCGTACACATCATTAACCCTTCCCTACCTTAACCACCCCCTAAGGCTATTTACTACACCCAACATTCACTCTCCTCAACAATCCTCAACACCCAACATTCAATCTCGCTGACTCGTTTCGGTCCACAACTATTTTCTTCACAGCACCAGTAAGGATGGATGACCCCGCTAGTACGTATATAATTATGAATCCTACTGGAAAGCCAATGCCCACATCATAAATAATTGTTGGCCCAAGATTTCTGGCATCCCTGAAATAGACATTGAGGTATGTACACAGACACTTGAATTTTTTTTTGAAAAATAATCAATCTGTGTCTGTATGCTGAGAACAAAAAGGCCTAATTTATATTAAATGACGAGTCTAATCAGTCAGACCTGTCTGTATGTGGGTGCAGATTCCCATTGGGTTTAATCAAATCTGCTTTCGTCAAAAATGATTGACGAGGTTGAATGCTGATGAGAAGTTAGGGGCATTATTTATCGGTTTTAAGGAACTTGTCTTTCACTTATCTGGCTTAATTTGGGAGATAAGCAAGTTTGGAAGTAAATCCTGTTCCTACAGTACAGAGAAAGGGGAGAGAGCAGACAAAAAAGCTAAAACAAAATAAGATAGGAAGAATTGTTTGTCAATTGCGCATTGCACTGCAAATACAAAATATTGTTAATTTTCTGCTCTTCCCTCATTACCATTCTTTACCATTTATTGTGTTGTGTATCTCTAACTAGCAGCTTAGTTTTCAACTTTGAGGTAGTGGTGTGATAGCTGCCTGACAATGTTTTTCTGCTATTTTCTTCGGTAAAGAAGAGGATCACGCCTTGAATTGTTGAAGAATTAGCAGATAAATAAGGTAGGTCTCTTTATCTTGCATCTCTACCCCGCTTTATCATTCTCCAGTAATCCTTTTCTTTTCTTTTTTGTTGAATCTCTAATAATCCATTTGTGATTTGTCGCAAGTGTGAACAGGTTGCCAGCTCCTGCAAAGAAGGATTGGGTTGCTTTTGAAGCTGTGATGGAATTTTATGTTGAAGGATAAACATGTCTTGATGCAAATTGTGTTTTCTGATGCATGAGTTAGTGTTTATTTTAATCTAGTTATTATCTTGATCAGGTTAGGAAACTTGAATATTTAGATAACCAAGGCTGAAATCATGTTTTGTGTATGCCAATTGCTTGCAAGTTGTATCTGAACCTCTATTTAAGTGTGCTTTATATTGTGAATAAAATCAGGTGAAAACATCAAGTGAGAATGTGTTGTTTCCTCTTCATATGTTGAGTCTTTTTCCTCTAAAATCGAGTTGATCATTGCTTAGCAGATTCTGGAATTTTCAGAAAATTTAGTATAATAGATCTAAAACTATTCGGAGAAATTTTCCGAAATCTAGTTCCATTGATATTGGATCCATCTTTTGCAATCAACTATTTTCAATCGACTTGAGAGCCATTGCTACCTACCGCTGATAGAACTATATTTCTATAGATTATAACAATTTTTTTTTTTAAATGCAAACTCCCCAGGTAATTACGAGAGAAATTTATAGGCAACGAAACCACATGGATAGATAATTATGCAGTAATCGTATCACCCCACGTAATTTGATCGCTGGCTGTTGCTTTAAATTGTTGCATTTGAGTATGGAATTTATGATTTTGAAGAACTGAAGAGACGCATGATAATCGTTCAAGAATTTGCTTGTGAATTTGTTTTAAGAATGGAACAGACGCATCATCAATTAATTAGCCTTTTTTATGGATTATCATTTTACAGCATACGCAGTAAATAACAAAAAAAGTATAGCACAGACATTAAAGACACCAACGACCATACATAAATTTTTAAAAAGTATGGTACAGACATTAAAGATACCAACCACCATACATAAAAAAAAAAAAAAAGTATGGTACAGACATTAAAGACCCCAACCACCATGCATAAGTAAGGGGAGAATATGGTTTCACACGACACTTGCCTTCACATAATAAGGGGAGAATATGGTTTCACACCAACCACCATACTCAATGTGTGAACTCGCTAACTTACATCCTTTGTTATCAGTTGGATAAAATAGTTGTTGGAAACTCAGAAGCATGTCAAAGGGTAGAAATCATATTCTAACTTTGAGATTGTTTATGTAAATAATGGCGGACACGCAAGCACATGTTAAGTTTGTTAGCACCGGGAGTAGCCCGACAACTGGGGAGAACAAACGAGGCCCAAGTGAGATCCATACTCGTGGGCTTGGACACCACATTGTAATCCAAAAGCTTAAGGCACATGGTACATGGGTCCTCTCCACTTATATATCATTCAGTTGGCCACTTTTCATCCGATGTGAGACTCTTTACTCACACTTGGATACCCAACAATCTCCTCCTCAAGTGTGAGTTTCTTCCACATCGGGCTTGGGCACACTCCCCGTACAATGGAAGCATCTTCTACAACATCCTCAAGAGCCCGCTCCACAACACCAAGCCCGCGTTCAAAGGAACACGCGCCTGCCAATCTCTTAGGTTTTCAAGAGTCACATCTAACAACTCCACGCCTGGGCCTAAACCTGGAGTTTCGAGCTCGCTCCACATGGGGGCAGCAACCACGGAGCAAACCATGTGACGCATCGTTATCGATCACAGCCGAACCTTTGGCTCCGCTACCACTTGTTAGCATAGGGAGTAGTCCGACAACTGGGGAGAACAAACGAGGCCCAAGTGAGATCCATACTCGTGGGCTTGGACACCACATTGTAACCAAAAGCCTTAAGGTATTGGGTACATGGGTCCTCTCCACTTATATATCATTCACTTGCCCTCTTTTTATCCGATGTGGGACTCTTTACTCACACTTGGATACCCAACAAAGTTGCAAGTCGAGGTCCGAGTCCCGGAAAAAATTTCAAGCCCGAATTCGGTAAAGGAGCTCCAAGATTGACAAAAACTTAAATAAAGTTACAAGCACAAAAAACATTAAAGGAACAGGGATTTTAACGCTCATTTCTATGCGTTAGAGAAAGCTCAAGAGACTCTCAGCTTCTTCTTATGCCTTGTGCAAATCCCTTACAAAAGGATATTGTGATAAGTATTTTAAATTTTCGGTAGTATTCCCTATAGGTTAATCTACTGGGTTTTTTGCTAATTTAAATTTTTAAATTACGAGGCAAGATTAGAGACTTATACTATTCTTTTGGACCATGCCTAATTATGAAAGTAGAAATTTTTTTGACCCAGAACGAGTTCCGGACGAGAAGTTATGATTCTTTTCCAATTTTCGTCCGTTTTCCCTAGGGATTAGTACACGGGTCGTTTTGTTACTTTTAAAACAAGTAGAGGAGTGACGACTCATATTATTCTTAAAACAAGTTCATATATGAAATTGGAAAAAATTGACCCAAAACAAGTTCCGGACGAGAAGTTATGACCCTTTTCAATTTTTTTGCAGTTTTCACTATGGGTTAGTACACAACAATATAGGACCCAGAAGAGAGCATGAATCATGCGGCATACAGAAAAAAAATATAGGCCTTTGGTAGATTAAACAAACTGCAAACGAGAAATGATAACAACAGAAACACAGTTTGAACAAAGACATATAATGCTAGCAACATTTAACAGCTAACTAGTTACATCATATAACTAATTTGAATCTAACTTAACAAGACAAAGCTCAAGATATTTGTTTCAGACATCACCCCCTAAACCGAACCACAAAGGGGCATCCCAATCATTCTTGAATTGAACTCTGCACTGCCAAATATATAAATTGTTCTCCAAGTTGAAAAAGAAATCCAGAGAGCACCCGAATCTGAAGTCATTAAAATTTTTCTTGCAATTGTGATTCTTCATTTCCAACCGAAGGGAATGGATCCCGACACCCTCACAATATACAGCTTCTTCCTTCGTCCTGTTCACAAGGAGCAAAAGTTTGGTTAGTCAGCTTCATTTTATGGGACTTGAGGCAGTTTGTTTGCTCTCTGTGTTTACTTGCATGAAATTACTACAATGAGGGCTTATGCATGATGTATAATATACCATTGATCGTTTAAATTATAGGCAGTGTAATTAAACCCATCCCAAATTGCACTAGGAGCATATTAATCAATATATCTAAAACGAATTGGTTTCATAAAATGTGACAAGTGATTTTACCAATGAGTCCTAATTTTTTTTTGCCTATTTGATATTTATTTTTTTAATTTTTAAAGACACTAAAATTGATGAACAGACGCACACAGTATTGGAGTGTGAAAAGAAAAAGAAGAAATGGATAGAGAAAAAAAATTAATGGTGGAACAAAATGATTACAATGGTGCGTGTGCATTGTGGTAGGTTTATAAGCACGACCTTTTTCTTTTTTCACTAGAACCTATAATAATTTGATTAGTGTTATAAAACAGTGACTTCCATCAACCGTCTTATTGTCTTTTTCTTCTTCACCGTGGCTTTAAAAGCCATAACTCATGAAACTTCAACTCACAGATATCAGAATAAAAGAAAATACAGAATTCTTCCCGGCTACTTGTGCCCACTCTTCTTCTTCTCCATCCATCTTCTCCATTATCATCATCAAGCTAATTATTATTTCATAACATGTTATCAGCACGATGAGCTCCTATCCGAAGATGAAAACCGGTGAATGAGAAGAAAAAAAGAAGAAAACACACAGAACCGTCATCTTCAACCTCTCACCACTAATAACGCCGGGGCGTTTTGCCTCGTTTCTCGCGCCATCGCCCTCCCAGAAGCTCCCTCGTGCCGTCGCCTTCGTCACGCCGTCCTCTCCCGTACGTTTCCGCCGCCGACGCGCTGCCAGGAGCAGAAGACCCGACGGCCAAATTGACGATCCAACTTAACCCGTCGGTGTTAGAACAATAGCCCTATGCTAGAGGGGGGGTGAATAGCGTTTATCGGATTAAAACGAAATAAGCAGGAAATAAATGCGGAATTAAAGATTTAAGGACACAAACAATTTATCCTGGTTCACACACACACTACTTGTGTGGCTAATCCAGTCCTCCAAGAGACTCTCTTGAAGATTCCACTATCTACGTTAAGCTTACGGGTGCTTAACAAACCGTTTACAACTTAGAGTTCTAGTCACAAGAAACTCTAATCTCCTGCTTGAAGATACCTCACTTCAAGACTTCTCACACAAGAAGATATGCCCTCTTCCTATGAATCTCAACAAGAGAACTAACCTCCCTTAAGGTGTATAGCAATACAATCACTCAAACAAAGAACTTCACAAGAGTAGATATGAGTTACAGAATTTAAGCACTAAAAGGCAACTCTCAAATCCTCAAAGGATATTGGCTCAATTAAGATTTGTAATGTATGTATGAATGAATAGCATGAATATAGAGAGTTGATTAGTACTTAATTAGAGCTGAAAATGCTCAATTTATAGCTCTGAAAAGTTATGAAGCCGTTTGAAATGCACTCAAGAAAACAGCTTTAAACAAAACATAGTGGGTGCTAAAAAGTTGTCAGAAATAACAGCTCAACATCGATGTTTACAGGTGCAACATCGATGTTTTGTCCAATAAATTTGAATTATTGGACTAACGGTAACTAATACATCGATGTTCTCCAACCCAACATCGATGTTATTTTGATTCTGTGAAAAATCCTTCAAAGCATCATGTGAAGAACATCGATGTTTGAAAACCAACATCGATGTTATTTTGCTTCTGTGAAAATGAGATAAAAACTGATCATTATGGAACATCGATGTTGACACAAAGAACATCGATGTTGTGATTGTTTTCAAATGCAACGGTCTTGAGAACATCGATGTTTAGGAAGCCAACATCGATGTTCTGAACCTTCTGCCAATTTTTGGAAAATTCTTTGAAGGCAGGAACATCGATGTTTAGATGACAACATCGATGTTTGTGAGCTACTGCCAACTTTTGGAGAAATAGTTGAAACCAAGAACATCGATGTTTGGGATGCCAACATCGATGTTATTTTGGCTCGGCAAAACGATTTTAAAGTCGACTTCAAAGAACATCGATGTTACAAATGGGAACATCGATGTTATGACTAATTTTAAAAGCAACGACTATTATAACATCGATGTTATGGATTCCAACATCGATGTTGTTTACCTACTGCCAATTTTGGAAAACTTATTTGAAGGCAGAACATCGATGTGGTAAACTATAACATCGATGTTATTGACTCAAAAAATAATTTGATGTTTGAAATATGTTTATGTGATGTATGAGCAAATTTTATCTTATTTTGAGCCAATGTCCTAGAAGAGTTGAGTGTTATACCTTGTACAATTTATGAATCTAACTCTTCTTTCTTGGCTCTTCAAATCTTGTGCTCTTTCATATTGATCCTTTGCTCTTGAATGGTTTCTTTTGCTTGAGGATTGGTTTGACTTCATTTCTTTTTGCTTCATCTTTGTCATAAACTGGAATTGGTTTGTCGATTATCAAAACCTGTAATGAGCCATGAGTTCTAACAATTTCCCCCTTTTTGATAATGACAAACAACTAGAAGTATATGCCAATATTTATAACAACAATTCCCCCTATATTTTTCAAATAATGATTCCCCCTATCTTGATGCATATACTTCTCTTCTTATCTTCTTCCTTTTGGCATTAGCAAAAAGAAATGATGATGCGCAATAACAATGTTAGCATATGATCTACACCTATACATTTCTATGCTTGTTCCCCCTATCTTGTTGCCTCTAGGAAGGGGAGTACCTGCAAAATTAGGGGAGCCTCCGACGCTCAAGTCAGTAATGTTCAAAAAGAGATATGTGAGGAATGCATAGATTACATTAATATAGAGTCAAGTATGCCAAGTTCAGTTCGAATTCGAAAGTATGACTCTTTGTCTAAGGGTTTTGTGAAGATGTCAGCTAGTTGAGATTTTGTTTCAACAAATTCAATAGCTACATCTCCCTTGAGAACATGATCCCAAATGAAGTGATGCCTAATATCTATATGTTTTTTTCTAGAATGAAGAATAGGGTTCTTCGTCAAGCTTATGGCACTTGTGTTATCACATTTAAGAGGCACATGACTAAGGCTTAGACCATAATCTTTTAGTTGTTGTTTCATCCAAAGAATTTGTGCACAACAACTTCCAGCGGCAATGTATTCCGCTTCGGTGGTTGACAATGCAACACTAGCTTGTTTCTTGCTAAACCATGAGACTAAGGAGCTA